>JAQHUG010000019.1:880216-909028 GCA_028555095.1 Dicrostonyx torquatus | reverse complement strand
AATTAGTGTATGGGTTTTGATGTGTGGTTTGAGATCTAGTATTGTTTCTTTCACATAAACTTCATTTATGGTCATAAATACCTTATACACAGAGTCTAATGGTAGTTTTATATTGTAGTTTTCAAATATGTATAATACTGAGTTTTACTGTGAAATTCTCTGCATATGGTGTCCTGTTGGCAATGTGATGTTCTAAGTTTCAAAGTATTTCAAATTTCATTTTCTTTTTAACTTTAATATTAAATTTTTAAAAATTCTATTATGTATGTAGTTGTTTTGCCTGCATGTATTTCTGCATACCACACTTGTGTCTAGTGCTCATAGAGCCCAGAAGAGAGTACTGAATTCTTTTTTAATGGAGTTACAGATAGTTGTAAGCTGCCACTTAGGTTTTGGGAATTGAACCCATATCCCATGGAAGAGTAGCAATTTGCAAGTGTTCTTTACCACTGAGCCCTCCCTCCATTCCTGATATTGTTTTTGGTAAGGATGCTTAACCTATAATATAGTTGCAAGTAATAACTTTTCTGTCTCTTCTTGCCAAGGTTGAAGATACACAAAACAAGGCAGAGTCCCAAACACTGTTTTAAGACAGTTATTCAAACCTTTGTACATCTGAGCAACTTTCTGACAGTAGGCTCTTATACCTATCTTTCTTAAGGATTCTAAAGAAGAAAGCAAGTTTCATGAGTCAGAGGTTCAAGTCATATATCCCAAATGATTAAATCTCAACTAGCAGAGGGAATAAATGTTTCATTCAGAAAAATATAAATTATAGTCCATATAAAGATCCTTTCTGAAGTTACCATATATAATAATTTTTCTCTGTGATCTACTACATGTCCATCCTTAAGTTTTGTTACAAGATTCTTAATATTTCAAACACCATGACCATTTTCAATTGAATGATATGAATGCCTTTTAAAAATTGATTTCTGTCCTTGGTCAACTTGGTACCCGAGGTACAATTTCTTCTCTTCCAAGAGAAATGAAATCTCACCTTCCAAATCTCAGTGTGATGAGGCCTTTCCTCCTTGTCTGTCCTTAGACACTTCTTAGAAAATGTCTCAGGTTGCTCTTTTATGTCAAAGAGTTCACACTTGTGAGGTGTGAACAACTAATCTGTAATGTGTGCCCAGATGCTGTCTCGTAGCTGCCTCCCTCATTTCATCACTCAAAGAATGAAATGACATGTCTTAGTTCTTTGTTTTTTTGTTAAATCAAGTCTATAATGTGGCCCTTCACCAGCAATGCTAGGTAAAGAGACAATTTAATATAAACCTAATTTATACATTCTGACAATATGTATTTTCAAAGTAATATATAAGCATTGTTTTATTCTATTATGTTAAGGTAGATTTTATACAAATATGGTTATACTCCATGAGGGTCTTAACTGTATCTACTTTATCTCCTTGCACTGGCCCATATTTTATAGGAGCCTTGTCCTTGATATTTGAATGAGAAGGGATTATGGCAGGTTATCAGTCGGCTTAAAGTATTTCTGGTAAATCTGGAATCAAGTTAATGTTTCATAGAGAGAAGTGACACAAGTTGAAGAAATGTCCAAATATATTATTTCACTCTTGGAAGAAAAAGGAAGAAATGTTGTTGCTGCCTGCGGCTATCACACCCAATCTTTCATCAGAGCCAGTGAACAAGAATCTAAGGCCTCCTGATTCTTGGTGCCAGGTCTAGACAGTCCATGGTTCATAGTGGTCTCCACCATTACAGTTTCTTAACATGCACTGGTTGGATGTGGTCTAATGTTTAACCTAGCTCCAGGAAACCTGGGAAATGTAGGCTGCCTTTTAACCTTTAGTGAACAGAAAATATGCTACCGGAATGAAGCGATTTGTAATGTCTGCTTCAGTTGTTCCTAAAGCAATGAGAGCAGCCTGAATTACCTCGCTGCTTCTCAGACTTGCCCATGGCAATGGGAGACACTAGCATGTGATTTAATCTAAAGAATCACTTGCCCCCACTTAAGACAGGCTGACCTTTTCTCAAAAGGGGAGGCTCAAAATCCTGTTTGTTATCAATCCATTTCTGCTGGGTAATATCTGAAACTTTTTCATTTCAGGTACTACTTTATACTAATGTGCTTCATCTATCTTAAATTTACAAAGTATATAATCATCAGCTTTTTGTGGACTATTAATAGAAATGTGGGAGGGAGAAGGGAAAATTTAATACACAATTGAAGTATCCCCTCATTGTTTAACCTACTGTTTAATGTCCTTGATCCCTCTAGGTCTGAAAATGTCTTAGATCAGGTTGATACAATTTCTCCAGAATTAAGTGGTATTGGGAGGCACCATTAAAGCTCTTACATGCATTCATTGATTCACTCTGATTTGCTCTTGGCCACCAACATCATTTATTGTAACACATAAAATGATTTCCAGTTTATCGGCTCAAGAACAACAAAATTATGATCTGAACACAGAGTTCAGTCGAATTAATACAACTCTGGAATATCTGAAAAAATCTCTCAGCAATGGAATCAAACATTTGCCATCAGCCCTCTTCTCTGGTCAGGAGACCAAACAATCCCCCCGATCATATCCATACAAAAACACTGCTAATTTTATTGTGATTTCTTCTGTTTCTTGCTCATGCATTTTAGGGTGACACTATGCTTTTTTTGTTTTTTGTTTTTGTTTTTTTTGAAATCATATCCAAGAGTTCAACATGCATGTTTCCTCAAGTCAGCGAGTAAATTTTCCTATACATTTTTACTCTTATCAAACACAATGTTCTTTCTGTAAATAAAAGTAAACCACATGGGTAGAGAGCTGAGGTTTTGGCTCTGATTTCAAATTAGATGTTCCCAGACCTAAGTAAAAAGCAAAGAAAACAAAACAAAATAGAAAGAAAACAAATGCTCCAGTACAAAATCAGACAAAATCCTTATTTAGTGTCCTGAAGACTGAATAAACTTAAGCACTCTGGATTGGGCACAGACATCCAGCTTTAGTATTTTAAAAAACAACCTCTGTTATATTAATATGTAACCAGACCAGATTTCAGAGTTACTATATCAGACTATAGAAACAAAAACCACTTATTCTCTATTTTCCCCCATTTTAAAACTTTACTTTGGATTTTGCTATATAAATCTATATATTTATAGATTTATAATCTAAATATTTATAGTTTTGAATAGAAACATCTGCAGCTGATTAACTAATTGTGGTTTCAAAGAAAATGGCCTCCATGGGCTTATAGAGTGGTTCTTTTAGAACCACCTGTTGTGACCTTGTTGGAGTATGCATGGCATTGTTAGAAGAAGTATGTCACTGGGGACAGCCTTTAAGGTCTCAGATGCTCAGTCCAGACCTAGTGTGACATTCTCTTCATGCAGCCTGAGGATCAAGATGTAGAACTCTCAGTTCCTTCTGCAGCACCATGACTGCCTGCATGGCATGACAATAATGGACTAAATTTCTGAAACTGTAAGCCAGTTCCAATTATATGTTTTCCTTTATAAGAGTTGCTGCAGTCATAGTGTCTTTTTACAGCAATAAAAATTCTGCTTAAGACACTAATTAAAAATTAAAAAATATTTTTTTTGTGTGTGTGTGTAACTGTAGTAAGTTTTCTTATTGGGACTGCCAGCCTGCAAATAATGACACAGAGACTAATTATTAGTTATGGAAGCTTGGCCCTAGCTTAGGCTTTTTTATAACTTAGAGAGAGAGAGAGTAGGTAGAGCCACAAGGGAGCCATGTATCTTCCACCAGGGACAGTTGCACTGGAACCTTGCTGGTAAGCCACAGCCATGCCACATGACAATGCACAGATTAATAGAAATGGATTAATTTAACATATAATAGCTAGCTAAAAAGATGCTTAAGAGATTAGCTGAACAGTATTGCAATTAATACAGATTTCTGTTTGATTATTTCAGAAGTCTGGGTGGCTAGGAAATGAATGAACAGCCTCTGACAATAATTGGTGCTACCAACACTTGGTGATATTGGATTATTGGAAAATTTTTATGAATCATTTATCCTTCTCCCAGGAGTACTTATTCTAAACTCCATCAGGAAAGTTCTGAGAATTTTACCTCTCCTTATTTTAGGGAGATAACTTTATCCACTTAAAGGTCTTCCTTATGTCTTGGAGGTTGTGCTGCACAACCAGAGATTGCTTAATGAGGCTCTGAGATATTCTTAAAACATCTGCCACCGTGTTTACTTAGGAACAAGATAAACAGAATAAAGTACAAGTCTCTTCCTCCTATATGCTTAGGTGATTTCTTGGCATATACAGCATCAAATTTAGATTATCTGGAGTTACCACAACCCTACACAGAGTCTTATATTGATGGACAAAGAATAACATGTAAAGATGATAAGAGAAAAAGGAGTCAGGACCTCCCTTTCTTAGAAAAGTTAGCTTGTGCAGGACCATTGTGGTGTATGGCCAAGTAGCAAAATCATGCCGGGATTATACATATATGTAAATTCAATAAATATATAAACATTGCATTATGCCAGAAATTGAATAATAACTGCAGCAATTTTGGTCTGAGAGTTTTTCTTACTGCCAGTTGACCCTCTGACCATTAAGAGTTTATTATATACTGCTTGGGATGTGACAATCTGCCCTAGATGGCTTTGAGATTTTCTGTTTAGCATATTTGAAACCTCAAGAACTGCTTAAAATTTGGGTTATGGGTTTGATGAGTATAAGTGATTGTAAAAGATAACTATTTTGTCACAGTTTATCAGTGGTAAAGATATACAAGAGCTGCTAAAAGATATGCAAAATGAAATGAAACACACATCCAAAAGCAAAAATAGTAAGATCTATGTTCTGGAACAACATGAGTATTCTTGCTTATTGAATTCTGTATAAATAAAGAAGCACACGGACTGCTAATCAGCCAGGTTATGAGATTCTTCCAACCACCATGGCCTGGCTAAGCCTTTCCTTGCCTCCTCTCTGGAACATGCCAACCACTGGGACTGGCCTCTGACATCACTTCGTTTTTCCACAGGTAAGTATACAGTTTCACTACAGTTGACTGTTATATTTTTGAAATATCTGTTCTTGGAACCTTTCCTGAAATTAGCTGACTTTAGCTGTGTGTATTTATTTCTGGGTCTATGATTTTATTCTATAGTCTACATGCCTGTTTGGGGACATGCACTTTTTGTTACTATGGCTCTGTAGCGTAATTTCAGGTTAAGTATTGCGATAACTTCAGCGTTATTCTTTCTACTTGGGATTTCTCTGACTGCTTAGTATCATTTCTGTTTTTGTATGAGCTTTTGAGATTGCTTTCTTTTTTAAAAAATTATAATTGGAATTTTATGGGAATCGTACTGAATCTTTAGATTGGTTTTAATAATAAAATATTTTCCAAAATATTATTTCTGCTAATCCATGAACATGGATGATCTTTCCATTCTTAAAGTTATTTCTTCAGTTTCTTAAATTTTTTTTTATCACATTGGTCTTTTATAATCTTGGTTATGTTTCTTTCTAAATATATTTTAAAATTCATCTATTTGAAATTATTGTAAATAGAATTCCCATGAACTTGTTCCTTCCTTTCTTTTTCCTTCCTTCCTTCCATCCTTTCTTTCTTAGACTATGTTTTATTTATTATTTGACAATTTCATACATGCATTTGACATATCTTGACTATAATCACCCACCTTATCTTTCCACTTGTTCCTGGCCATTTCCCAACATACCTACTTCCTACCTTCCTTTCGTTTTGTAACTCATTGGGTCCAGTTAATGCTGCCCACTAGAATATTTAGGGATCTTGTTGGCATGAATATGGGCAAGTAACCATAGCTGCAGTAAGTTGATGACTGCTACTACTCTGTTAGTTTTGTAAGATAGCATTTCATGCCCTCCTCTCCATCTTATAGTCTTCAAACTCCTCCTCCACAATGCTCCTTGAGCCTTGAGGTTTTGGGTTTGATGGAGAAATCTCATTTATTTTTCAATACTAAAGAGTCACTTATTCCCAGCTTCTATACCAGTAGTGAGTCTCTGCATTGCTACCCACAGCAGAAGAGGTTTTTCTGGCTATGGTTGAAAGCAGCATTGATCTGTGATTATAAACATAATTAGTTAGAAGGCAGTTTGACAACATGCTTTGTTTTAACAAAATAAAAGTGATAGTTCTTCCCTTAGTACCTATAACCTCTTGAGATGTGTGCTTTGACAGATTCATAGTGAATTCCTACCAATAGAGCAGGTCTCAGATCCAAACAGCAAGTAGTTGGTTACCCCCATAACGTTCATGCTACCTGTACCGGTGGGCACATCTTGCCTGTAAGGCCAGTACTATAACATGTAAGGTCTAGTGAGACCACTGATACATTTTCTCACACAGCAGCCTGGATAGCACTTTCCGGGACTATATAAACCAACTAGAAGCAAAGACATTTTCACGTCATGTCAAGATTTAATTCTCTTAACCTATGGACAAAATGTGCTGTGGCTTCAGCAGGGAGGTCTTTCTATGTTGTGGATGAGGGCGCTTGTTTGTCCCGGCTGCCCAGAGCCGAAATAATCACACAGAAGTTGTATTCATTAAAACACTGCTTGGCCCATTAGCTCTAGCTTCTTATGACTCTTATATTAACCCATTTAACCCGTTTATATTAATTTGTATATTGCCATGTGGCAGTGGCTTACTGGCAAAGATTTGGCATGTCTGACTTTGGCAGCTCCATGGCATCCCTCTCTCCACCCTTCTTTTTCTCAGCATTCAGTCTAGTCCTCCCCACCTACTAAGTTCTGATCTATCAACAGGCCAAGGCGGTTTCTTTATTAATGGTAATCACATCACACAGAGGAGACTCCCACATCATTCCTATTTTGTTATAGCGAGCAACCAAGAAGACTGGCAATAGCTTGTGCTGTTTTAGGAGTCTCTGGGGCCTTTCTTGTCAGGAATTGAGATATTTTTCATTTAATAATCCACATCTTTGGGTGAAAGTATGATACAACTATGCAGGGAAACTGTGTTAAAAATCCCCTTTAAAACTATATTTTAAATTGTCTTGAAAGTAGTGGGTTTCCAATTTTTTTTTCAAAATCCTTGGTTTTTATTAACCCATCTTATTCCTTTCTTTCTTTTTCCTGTGATTCCATCCTAAGTTAAACTTTTAATCCTGGTATCCTTCAACCATCTTATATTAATATGAGTTCTATAATTCTTTCATCACCTAAACCTCTTCACCTCCTCCACTTCTCACAGACCCTTTTCTGCTACAGACACTGTAAATTGAAATACAAATAAAGAATTTGAATCTAAGGTCCACATACTAGAAAAAACATGTGGAATTTATCTTGCTAGGACTGAATAACCTTACTCAGTAAAACACTGACTTTTCTTGATCTGATTGCAGGAAGGGAGTGCCTATTCTGCCATTTTATCAAGAAATAGCACTTCATTTCTTTGTTATATCATCTATTTTAAATATATTCTAAAATCTGGAAGTCCAGGTATTTATCACAGTAATTTTGAAGGGTATATATTTCAGCCAATCTGGAGAGGAATCTGTGTAAGAACGATAGAACAACATGTACTCGGTTATCCAGCTTGGTCTTTTTGAAAGATCATGGATCTAGGTGATCTTTCACACATATGACTCAAGTGAATATAACGGTTTATTTTTCTTGCAGCTGTAAAAGTTGGCATCAGTGTTCAATTTCTTTGTATTTGTGAAATTCAGTTTCCAGCAACATTTTGTTGTAAAAATTTAACTATTTATTTCATCTTTTAATACTGACAAAACTTTTTATATTGAAATACAAGACTGACTATATTAAGAAGTTAAGTATGTATAAATATTTTGTGAGTCTTATTTTGAGAGAAATGTCATTATCTTTATTGAAGTTGATTTTAAGGTTGTATGTAGGTTCAAAAGAATCAGTGTATATAACTTTCATATATTCTTGTTGAGCCAATAAAATTTTCCTCCAAGTGATACAAATCTGAAGAAGTTGTATTCTTTCAATGACCACTAGTCATTTGGGGAATGATAAATGGAGTTGAGCTACTCACCCCCTCGCACCACCATCCTTAGGCCCATCTAAGCACTGGAAAGGTAATCTATCCTGCAGTGACCTAGCTGAAATCACTACATATGTTGTTTATTTTTTTATCCTGAAATCTGGCAAATCTTTGAGTCCTCTCTTAATTATTCAAAGCTATTGAATATTTTAATTTATTTTCATTAATCAGTGTTCCACCCACATGCATGCTGCATGGAAAATGGAAGGGAGTAATGAGGTGTGACGCTTACTCTGATCCTTTTTTGGAAATGCTCATCTTGAGAAGAAATGAAGCCGCGAAGCACATGCCCCCCCCCAACACCTGTTATACATTCCACTGAATTCATTTTTCTAGTTTTCTTCTCCCCTAGAAAGGCTTTCATCAACTGAGTACGGCACAAGGGTAATGATGGCTCTAATGGCTTCTGTAAGCCAATACTTTTAATGCACAGTATAATTGAATGAGAATGTAGTGTTACACTGATCATGTCCTTGATGTTTTAACAGGTGAATTGTGATTAGAAAGGCCTAGAATATATTGACTTATATTAGCATTAAACCACAATATTATGAAAACGTTTTTGCCCCAACGCATTTATTCTTTTGAATTTTTCAATGTTGTCATAGAAAGGTTCAATATTACTTTGGAATTGATTTTTAAAAAAAAACTTTTTGGAAGAACTTAGCATTTTTATGTAAAAGAGATGCAAGCTCAACTTTTGGCAATAGTTGTCAATGGACAACTTTTTCCTTAGCATTCACAGGAAACAATCCCTTTCAAAAATACTCTATTGCAGACATTTGTAGCCTGCTAAATGGGATGGTGTGGTACTCAATGCCCTGTACATAGAAAGATCATTATCCTAATTGCTACAAAGCATGTACAAGCTGTATTTGCCCTTTTCACATTGTCAAGGGAACAAGGTGAAAAAATAGTTTATAGATGATAGAGAGGGTTGGGAGGTACTCTTAAAATAATGAATGCCTCATAACTCAGACCTAGTGAGGTGGGAGCAAAGCATGTTGTTTTCTTCCTTTGTGAATAAACTCATAACTCAGACCTAGTGAGGTGGGAGCAAAGCATGTTGTTTTCTTCCTTTGTGAATAAAGACAATCAGTTACTGCTATGGACTGAGACACCTATGTTTGTGATAAAAAAAAATTATACATTGTAAGACTAAAGCTTTTAGTTTCACCTTCCATTTGCTGAATTATTTATAATTTTCTCTAAAGATTATCTTTGCAATAACTGTATTGTAATAAATAACAAAAATAATTTTGTATTGTTGGTATTAATGCTATTACTATTAGTGTTTAGTTGCCATTTATTAAGGGCTTTTATTTATTTTTTTTGGTCAGGTATTTTACATATAATTAAATGCATACTTTACATGTTAAAGTAGACAATATTTAAGGAGATTTCTAAGTGAACAAAGGCTAGGATACAAATCTCGGTGTTTTTTTCAGACTCCAAAAGTTAGCTTTAAATATACTGGAAACATGGGGATTTCTTGAAACTCCAAGTCCTTTATCAGAAAAACAAGAGAGATTGGAAAACTATTGTTCAATATGAAAAATTTCATGTTAGACTAAACAAGAGGGAGAGAATGTCTGCAATCCATACGCTGCATACAGCCATATACTGAGATACTATGAAAGTAGTAAACAGAAAAATAAGTGAGAAGAAAAACATAATAGCAATATCTCTTGGCATTGGGCCTTTTGTACCAGGCATTTACTAATTTTTACTACACTTTAATTCCCAGTAATTATGAAGGGAGCAGCAAGTACTGAAAGTTAAACTACAGAGTCTGAATGAGGAGCTTATATAACTTATTCAAGGCACTGGGGCTGGCTGGCCTAAGCAAGGTAGCCTTATAACTTATACATAACTTCGTTAGCAAAATAGAAACAGTGGACTTATATTAATAGTCTTAGGCCAATTTACCACTACAAAAGGATTGAAGTATTTATAAAAGGGTATTGTGACATTTGTAGAACAGAGAAAGAAAGCAAGTTCTTAGGGCCTTGCTCATCAAGTATACATACTATTTAGCTTCATGGATTCTCCTTTATTATTCCCTATGTATGTTCATTATTTGTTAGTGTGTTCACCTTGCTCTCTTTGCAGTGAGGAGTTTGTTATATTCATTGTTCTAGTAATTTAATTTCCATTGCTGTGACAAAATTTTCTGACAAAAACAACATAGGAGAGAACAGGGTTTATGTGGCTAACAGTTTGAGATCACAGTATTATTATGGGGAAGTCAAGGTGGGAATTTAAAGCATTGCATTTACAGTCAAGAGCAGAGAGATTAATGGCATGGACATTCCATGTTTTCTTGCAGTGAGCTTTTCTCTCTTCTGCACAGTTCAGCAAGTCTAGGGATCATTTAGGGAATAGTATCAGTCAGAGTGGATTGGATTTTTCTTTATCAATTGACAGTCAGGACATGCCCACAAAAACTTGTCCACAGGCCAACCTAATCCAGATAATTCTCATTAAGTCTCTTTCCAGGTAATACGAGGTCACATTGTTGATAGTTAAAACTAATCACTCATCAACATTATCTACGGTTTCATAGGATTCTATCTAGTGGTTTCGGTCTCAGAACTAGTGTTTTAAAAATAAAAATAGTGAACCTAAAAATGAAAAGACTTAAGAAAGCATGAGGAATAAAAATTATATAATAAGTCAAGATATAAACCTAAGTCCCAATCCAATAATGTTTATTGTTTTGTTCAGTTAATTTTGGGTATTGAACCAACACAATAGAGTTCCCTCAGCAGAAGTCAAGCAAGATACCTTTACAGAAGGAATTAAACATATAATTAACATTTACCTGGTGTTGGAAAATGAAAAATATCAAAAAGAGGGCCCTTGTAAAACAACATGACAGTAGCAAGCACAGGAAGTAGCTGTCAGTAAGACCACAAGATTACCTTAAAAGAGAGAATTTTATATAAGAATACTTTATGGGTATTAGAGAACCAAAACAACAAAACAAACAAAAAAAGAAAGAAGGAAAAAAAGAAGGAAGAAAGGAAGGAAGGAAGGAAGGAAGGAAGAAACAAAGAAAGACAGGTTAGACAGGAAACACCAACACACTGCCAAAACAGCAATGAATGACAGGTAACCGATGGGAGCGAAGAAGGAAGGGTTGAGATTGTGAAAACTCCAATGGCTGCAAAGAGGAGTCTTTCAGAGTCTAAACACAGTTCTAATGAGCATGGATGTGGGAGCTGAAGTGATTGCTAACTGTTATCACTGGAATTAATTTCTGCTGTTGGGTAAAGAGATGCTGTTTGGGAATCAGGATCCAAACAGGAAGGAGAAAGCAGGAAGCAAACCAGAAACTTTCAAGTTTTCTGTTTCTTTGCAGAATCTAGCAGTGGACGAACCTGAAGTTGTTTTAAAGATTCACTAAAAACATGGAATAGTAGAGAATAAATGAGAAAGCTTCATCTTAGACTAATTGCTTTAATTATTGACACAGTCAATTCTCTAATTAAAGTAATTATCTTTTTAAACAGTTCAACACACTTTTAGAAACCAAATCCCCAAGTTTAGGATCTCTTACAGAATATTATATGTGTACTTTTATAGAGTTCTATTTTGACACCTGTCATTAACTAGAGAAATTATCCCCTATTCTCCATCTTACAGTCACTTAGAGTTTGATTTAATCAGATTCCTGGTCTGACATATGCCAGAATATTCGATGTATTGATGAATGAGAAGGCTCTAATTATTTCTGGACTCCTTTCTAAAGCATCACACAAAAGGAGAACTCTTTTGTCAGAATCATTATTTGTAAGGATTTACGGATCTTAGAACTGGGCAATGGTCATGGTTGCCACTTCAGAGGAAAGTAGAGCCATGACAAAGTGGGCAGAAGGCAGAATCACAAGACACTCATCATTCACTCATCTTCTCTATCAGGCATTTCTGAGGGGTCCCATTTCTGAATTCTCTACCCACGGGGCCTGCAAACAGTTTTCCCCATCAACACAGCATCACCGCCACTTTTCTCTTTCTATTCCTTAAATTTCCGTTCTACTTTTAGTTTCATTTTTATTTTTCCTCATAAATAGTCTTTTCTGGGAAGCTTTGGACTATGCTGGATAACTCATATTAATAATGAAATTTATTCAGGGAACTTGAAGCGAAACAGCTTTAACTTGACCTCTAGGGGATTAGAAACAAAGGTCAGCCATGCAGAAAGTCAACAATGTATTTGTAAACTATACTTAATGAAAAAAAAAACTCTGGACCACAAAGCTTGGGTAAGATTTCCTGGTTGGCAACAATTCATTCATATTCCCTGATGGTTGCTGGGTGAAAGTAGAAAACTCTATGGCTTTACTGAGAGTAGATACCTGGGACTTTATTCTGCAGCTCTCTGTATTCTGTCTCATGTATCTCTTCCAATGGATTTCTTTTCACTGTGACAAACCAAAGAACATTTTCAGTCCTTCTAATAAATTCTTGGAAAGAGTTTGTAAAGGACACTGCTGAACTTATAGTTTGTGTCAGAGTGAGGGTAGTCTTCAGGACTTTCTCACATGGTTATTGAATTACTGACCAACTTTTAAAAATACCATTCTTTGTTCCAGAACATTTTTTTTACCCCATGTAACCAATGTATCACATAGAAAACTAGAGTTACTTTCTCATCTTCTTTTGATGCTACAAAGCAAAAACATGCTTAGAGATGAGATTCAAGTAAACTTTGAGTTTCACAATATCTCACTAAGTAGAAAAGGCTCTGGCTAAAGTAGTGGTAATAGATGTAGCATTGTGGTAATAGATGTAGATTTCTTATTGTGGTTTGAGAAATCAAAAAGTAGAGTCAATTAGTATCAGGAAATTCTTTCAGATTTCAAAGCTTATATATGAAAAAAATCTCAATGCTTTCTCTAACTTGAAACTGATCTAAAAATTTATGTTTTACCATTAAAATGAGTTGTAAAAATGAAAGACACTTTTAAACTATGAATATAAATCACTTACATGTTAATTAACTATTCTAGAATAAAGATTAAGGCATTTTTGTATTCTTTATATAAGAAAATTGTGTTATTATATCATTGCATATGAAGAGGCAATCAAAGAAAATATGTCCAGAGATGCAGAAAGAAAACATTTCTTGGATAATAATTTAATGCAAATGGTATTTCCAAAGAAAACTTGGTGGCAATTATTCCATTTGTCAATCATTTTAAATATTATAACTTCTTTTCCCTTGCTACTCTCATGTCTCTTTTACAACTGTATAATCTCATAAGGAAGGCCAAAACATGAATACAAAGAAGGTACAATACAAACTATGCCATTTAGAATTTAACTGGCTCCCATAAACTCAATAGGAGTGGCATTATTATGAGGTGTATCTTTCTGGAGTAGGAGTGGCTTGTTGGAAAAAGTGTGACACTGTAGAGGCAGGCATTGAAGTCTCATGTATGCTCAAGCCACAACTAGTGTCTCAGTTCACTTCCTTTTACCTTTGGATAAAGATGCATGCCACCATGTTTCCACTATTGTTGTGAGCCCCACATTTAGGTCCATTTTTTAAAAAATATTTATTTATTTATTATATATACAATATTCTGTCTGTGTGTATGTTTGCAGGCCAGAAGAGGGCGCCAGACCTCATTACAGATGGTTGTGAGCCACCATGTGGTTGCCGGGAATTGAACTCAGGACCTTTGGAAGAGCAGGCAATGCTCTTAACCACTGAGTCATCTCTCCAGCCCCCCAGGTCCATTTGTTTTATACTGGGCCTGGGTGACATCTGTGTCCTTCCCAGCTTATTCATTTGTGTCTGGAAAAAAGTGTGAGGATTAAGAAAAAAATAGACAAGAGACAACTAATAGTTTTGGGAGAACAGTCTGTAAGTCCTAAGATTCACCCCACATGTAATTCTCTTAGAATTTATATACCCCAATTCAAAGATGTGTGGGGAGGCAAGAGATTATTTTACAATGATACAAGGAACAAAGATAGTTATTATCTTCTTAGTACCCAAAGCACCAAGTACCACACCCTAGGTCAATATATCCTGTGAGTAGCCACACCTTGGGTCAAACCTCCTGTCATAACATTTTGAAGGAGCAAGAACAGGCCTGATCTCTCTGATATTTAGTCAAGGTAGAACAAATGCACATCTGTGAGCTCCCATTTATCCCCCCATTTTAAATTTATTTATTAAAGTCTGTTATTCTGCCACAGGACAGATGACTGTGCCTGTCTTAGATTGCCTTCTTTCATCTTCCTGATTTATCTATCATTGGTACATACATTCTGTCATGCACATCCTGTCTTAGATCACCTGGAGGGAAAAAAGATCTTGCCCATCATTGACTATTAGCCACTTAACCCTTATAGGGTTAAGGAAGAGTGTGTACCTAGAGGCCATGCACCTCTGAGCCAACTTTCCATTGAGAGAGTTCACAAGTAGCTAGATAACTATAGGCAAGCAGATAATGCTTTGTGATACACATGCTCCTATGGCTACAATATTTCCTAATAAAACAGTAAATGATGACTAAGCTAGGATGGCCTTTTTAAGTTGGCCTAAGAAATCTTTAACAGTTTTTAGCAGCATCAAAATCCAAATTTGTTTAACTAACATATCAAATCTAAGGACTCATTAGCATAATGTCAATTTTTTCTCAGATAAGTTCTAACCAGTAATGTCTTCATAGTGAATCAAAGTAGTTACAAACACTAACAAGACAATACCATAATTCTAGTATGAAAATTTACCATAAACTCATAATTGGTCAAATTATAATTCTCATAACTTTGTTCTAATTGAAAAGTAAGAAAAAGTTTCTGTGATGGGTGAGGTATGAACCTTTTTCCTCTCCTATAGTCTGATTGCATTGCTAATACCAATTTCTAAAGATATGTTTGAACTATTCAAGTTCCTAAGTATCAGGAACTAAGTAGCAGCCACTCCTCCTCATATGCTGAAGAGGAGTTTTAGTCATGCATTGCCTCCATAATAGTATTTGATTGCTTTAACAAGTCTCTTTCTGAGGTCCTACATTTTAGATCCTCTATTTCCTTAGCAGATTGAACATCATACTGACAAAGTTAACTTCCGAACTTCAAGATATTTTGTAGATCCATAGTCAAACATTCAGTTAACATTCTTGGGCCAGCACCAAAGTAAATAGGACTAACAGAGATCTGGAGATCTATGCAGTAGGTTTATTATGAAGTAAGGAATCACCAACCATCACAATAATCTCCTTTCCTTCTCAGACTGCACAATGATGGCATTGGAGGGTCAAGAAGACACATTCAGAAATCTCACCACCTCTTGGGAGGTAGACCTTGGCATCCATGATACCATCAGAGCTGGTGTTTCTCCATTTCACACATTACATCAAATGTCCAAGCAACTGCCAAACTTCATTCTCCTCCTGTGGAAAAACACAAACATGCCCTTGACCCTATGTTAAACAGGATTGGTAGTGGTGCATACCTTTAATTGCAGCACTCGGGAGGCTGAGGCAGGAGGATCTTTGTGAATTTGAATCCAGGTTACTAGAGCTAGTTCCAGTACAGCTAGGGCTGTCATACAGAGAAATCCTGGCATAAAAAACCAACTTGAACAAACAATAGCAACACAAAAACAGAATTGGTTCCTTTCCATAATCTAGGGTAAGGATCTTTCCATTTTGCTTTCATAAAGGTCACTCTGGTGCCATCATGCCAAAATCTATCTGTGGCCGATTGCTCACAAGCATCCACATTCAAAAAATTTAGAATAAAAAGGTCATGATTTAAGGCATTATGTGAAGACTAAGGGTACAACTATCCATTTTGTATATTTTGAAGTTGTGTTTTCAAGGAGCCATGGGTATGCTCTACAATTCCTTTTCCTTGAGGATTGTAAGAAATGTCTGTTGTATGTCCAATATTCCACCAGGAACAAAGTTACTGAAATGCTTTACTAATTTATTCAAACCCATTATCCACTTTTTTAATTTTAGGAATTCTCATATATGAAAAACACTTCAAACATTACTCCATGATAATAATGTACTATATTTCTGAAACTGTAAACCACCACCTCAATTAAATGTTTTCCTTGATAAGAGTTGCCATGGTCATGGTGTCTGTTCACACCAGAAGAAACCCCAATTAAGACACAGACCCATCTTGCTTATTACAGTAATGTTATGACAGAAAGTCCCAGTGATATTTTGGAAGCACAGAACTCCTCTGCTGAGACCTCCATAAGTGTTTATAGCCTATAGTGGAAATACTGAAGGCATAGAGACTTTGGTACAGGATTCTCCATTAACGGTTAGTTGTAGTGATTCTGTGGCTATATATCTCCCAGCCAGGTGATTTGAGTATTGTTCTTGGCCTTAAGGGCAGATTAACTTGTTTTTCCAGGGATTCTGTGAGCTCTCTTCTAATATTCTGTAATACATTCTGTTCTGCTCAATGATTAAATGTGCCAGAATGAATATAGTTCCCTACTATAAATTTGGAGTGATTTAGAATTTGGTTACAAGCAAGGTTGCAAACAACAGATAGCAGTTTTCAATACATATATGACAAGATTAGAGTAGGAGGCAATGAGAGGATAAGATTCTGGAGTGTTGATACAATGAACACCCATGTTTACCTGAATGATGTAACTAATGAAGAAAAGGCAGTCCAAAGCTCCAAAATTCCAGTATTATTATAACAAAACATCTGAAACAACCTGCGAAAGGGGTAAGTTTACCTTGACTGATGGTTTTGAAGATTTCAATCCTTGAGCAAATGGCCCTTTTATTTTGATCCTGCAATGAACTGTCTGCCTTATGGCTGGCTTCTGAAAAAATAGATAAGAAGGGATTAGACTTCATTATCTCCTTTAAGAACAAGCTACCAGTGACTTACCAATCTTCTAGGAGGAAATAGCTCTTAAGGTTTCTACCAATTTCCCAAAGTGCTAAGATGGATGCCTGGTGTAGGAGGTCCTTCTTCCTATGTGTTGCTTGTATTGGTTAATGAATAAAGAAATTGCCTTGGCCTGATAGGGTAGAACTTGGGTAGGTGGGGAAGATGGAACTGAATTCTGAGAGGAAGAAAGCAAGTCAGAGAGATGCCATGGGTCCACTGGAAACAAATGATGGGAATTTTAGGCAGTAAGCCACCACCATGTGACAATACAGAGATTAATAGAAATGGGATATATTAAGATGTAAGAATTAACCAATAAGAAACTAGAACTAATGGGCCAAGCAGTGATTTAATTAATACAGTTTCTGTGTGGTTATTTCAGTGCTAAGCTAGCTGGGCAGCCAGGATAAACAAGCAGCCCCTCCTTGCAACAATTGGTGCCAACATGATGAACTAAATCCACTTAAAAACCTGTGAGAAGTTAATTTTAAACAAAAAAATACAGAGTTTAACCTAGCTTTTTGTTGTTTTCTGGCAACATGCCATAGCTCCTTTAAGAGATGTTTTCCTGACTCAGCTATAGCAAAATAAAAAAAAAAAAGTGCCAAGCATCTTTAAAATGCTGGCTTTCTGGGCTATTCTGCTAGGGCAACCTCTGACTCTTGCAGGAGACAGAGCATTTGGATGGGGTTTGTGAGTAAAGTATGGCTCAGAGGCACAAGCAGCTTCAACATGCTGAACTGTGCAGAATGCCATGCTGGAACTACTGTTTATCATAGTAACAGCACAGCTTAAATTTTAGACTGGGCAAGCAAACAGGAAGTACTGTATTACCCCTACTAATGGCTCAATTTAAGGTTTAAGAAGCACTTAGAATTTTAAGAAGTGCTGGTGGACAGTAAAGAATTACAGATTCACAACAGGACATATTCAGACATAAAAGAACTCTAAATGGGTCACAGTGTTGGATAAATGCATGTAGGCTTGGGAGAGAGAAGGAAAAGAATATAGAGAGTTGGGAAAGAAATAAATTGTTAAAAAAATCTTTAAAGAGACACAGTACAGATAATCATAGATTAAAAGGAATAAAAAATAAGCCACATAAAAATGAAAAATTCACAGAGAGTCTGGATTATGTGTATTATTATGTTTTTTTGAATTTTTGACTGTGAAGGAGCTAAGTACAGAGAGCTATTTTATTGTATGGGCTGCTGAGCTAAACCAGTATGTATATTATAAAGGTATTTTGACTTCAGAATTTGGGTCTAAGAACATGTTGCTTGGGAAAAGAAATTATTCTTTTGTTTTTACAGGAGATGAGAATCTGTGGATTGTTTTCAGGTGAATATGGTTTTATGGACCAAGGCTTCCTGAAATATCACTGTAAACACCCTTAAAAATTACTTTATCCAACTGCTGACTGAGATGAACCTAGCACACAGGATGCACCATAAAATAACAACACCCCCAAATAGCAGGAAGCTGTATGGACAAAACTATGCCCATATTCCCAAATATTGTTTATAATTTAAAGAAGATATGATATAGATATGAATAATTAGCATTGGTATAAATCTTAGTTTATTGATACAAATTTAAGGTCAATTTTGTTTTTGATCTTGATTAAGATATTGTGATTGTGTAGTTCATTTAAAAATGTAATATAAAGTTGAGAAATATAGGTTAATAGATAGTAATATATAATAGTTAAGATTGTAATCATGTTAGTTAGGTTTTCTAGATGTGTAGAGATATATTTCAGTTAGTTATGTATTCTATAAATCAGAGACTTTCAGAATATGGCATTGAAATGTTTTAAAAATTTAGGACTTTTCATGATAATGAGACACATCTGTTCCTGGCAGCACCAATCTATTTCAAAAGGAAGATGGACATTGAAGAGGCTCCTTATGGAGTTGGTTAGCCCTTTGGACATTCAGGACCCACAGCGAAATTATTGCTGAACATGCCTACAGGTGAGATGATCCTTTGGGGTTTCTGCTTTATGAAAGAGTCTGTGAGACATTCTGCAGGATACAGAAGAAAATGACAGAACTGTCTTTGAAATTTCCTGCTTCATGGAAAAGTCTTCTGGACACTATCGGCCTCTAGGCTGAAGATTGGTGCCCCAACAGTACAGAAGAACTTTGGGTGACTGTTCAGGCAGCAAGATGTCTCTGTCAATTCTAGAGTTTTGGGAGTTGTTTATACTTCCTGCTAACATAGTTAATATTATATCCTTCTGGAGTCTTTGATGGAGTTGAAGAATTTATAGTTATAGTTATAATTTTCCTATATTGTAACTGTAATTCTTGCTAGAATTTTACTATGTAAAAGCATTCCTTTTCATTTAAACAGAAAAGGAGAAATGGTGTAGGATGTCCTTCTTTCTATGTGTTGCTTGTATTGGTTAATGAATAAAGAAACTGCCTTGGCCTGATAGGGCAGAACTTAGGAACTGAATTCTGGGAGGAAGAATGCAGAGTTGGAGAGATACCATGGATTTGCCAGAGATAGACACTGGGAATTTTACCTGGTAAGTACTGCCATGTGGCAATATACAGATTAATAGAAATGGGTTAAATTAAGATGTAATAATTAACCAATAAGAAACTAGAGCTAATGGGACAAGCAATGATTTAATTAATACAGTTTCTGTGTGGTTATTTCAGAGCTAAGCTAGCTGGGTGGCCAGGATGAGCAATTGGCCCCTCCTTGTAACAGATACCTAAAAAAACAAGGAACTTTGGGATATTTGGATGAAGGTCTGGTGATATTGTAATATGTCTTTTACAGTCTCCTTTTAGCCTTTCCCAAACTTACAGTCATTTAATATGTACGATGCCATGGGCAGTGTTGACAAGATAATCCCAGGTAGTAAGAAACCTCATTTAACTTAGCTGTTTGGCTGTTCAGAAAATATATTGGCTTTGAGAAATGTGACATGATTTCGTTAGCTTATTTTGATAGTGACTAATTGTTCAACTGCAGCTCCAGATGTTATTGCTTTATTGGAAGAAATTAACACAGTCTACACCTTCTGTATAGCTCTTGCTATTTAATATGTTCAATTGTTCAGGGAACTATAGAAAAAGTTTTAGTTCATAGAAGACAAATATATTTGCCTTCCCTGTTTTGGAACAATTTTAATCCTTTAGGTTTATGAAAAAAGGTATTATCTTTTGGACACTCTTTCAGAGGACACCGTTGGTACCTTCATAATGAAGGGAATAGAGTTGAAGTGGCAGTTGTTCTTGTTCCTTGATATGTACTACCAGAGGGAGGAAAACAAACAACATGATAATCATTAACCTTTTAATATATCTACTAAGATATGCCCACTGTGATAGTCCTCAAAGTGAAAGACCTGTTGCA
Source organism: Dicrostonyx torquatus (assembly GCA_028555095.1). Classification (NCBI taxonomy): domain Eukaryota; kingdom Metazoa; phylum Chordata; class Mammalia; order Rodentia; family Cricetidae; genus Dicrostonyx; species Dicrostonyx torquatus. Next base: position 888,705 of record JAQHUG010000019.1, on the reverse strand, counting down.
TACTTATACACCATGGTATATCTTTGGTGGGTCTATGTAGTAATTAGAGAAATGTATAGCATACATGTGAATAAGATTACAAATGACTTCTTAGATTAATCAAAAGATTGGTATATTTGAGAGGGTCATAAATCAAAGGAGGGATTACAAGTTGAGGCAGCTTATAGTGCCACTTGCTCTTTCTCTTGGTTCTTATGACTTTACTTATGGATATAGTGATATAAAAGTATGTCTTGCTCTTTGGGTTGTAGGAACCATTCTTATAAGAACTACAAAAGAGATATCCAGAATTTTGAAGCAATGGAACACCATTTTGGACTTAATCAGTTGACTATTGGCCATGCTATTGAACTACTGTCAGTAAATGTTGATAACTTGATGAAACAATAAACTCAGAAAAAATGTTAGGCATTTCTAGGAACAATCTCTTACAGATTAAATTGAAGCAATAAATGTGTAGGATGAATAAATAAGATATCAGCTATAGTATGACACTTCTGAATGTACAAAGAATACTACTAAGAATTAAAACAAGATAATTGGAATTAACTAATAATGTCCTTGGCTAAAGCATGACATCACCAGGGGACTCAGTCTTAACACAAATACCTACCTGGAAACTTCCATTATCATCCTATACCGATAACTTTTGTTTTCTGGGATTCTTGTCTGAGGATCTCAAAAATTAAATGCAGACTCATTCCTTTCATGACAGAACAAGTTGAAGTGAACAACTGCTGAATTTAGGTTCAAATTGAGGTGGTTCTGATGACTTGAGTGAAGATCCCCCTAGTTAATTGCAAACTGAATAGGATACCCTCATGTATCATGTTCATTTTTGTTTAATAAGAAAGATGTTCAGTCTATACCTTTATAATAAGGTTTGGGGAAGTGATAATGGTTTTTCTATCCAATTAAAGGGATTTTAAACAACAGAGAAACGGACTGTGGAAAGAAGGCTCAGATCAGAAAAAAATATGTATTTTTTCTAGAATACATGGTATAAGAATACTTCTATATCTATCAGTAACCATCCATTATAGAGGGATTATTGATAATAGATATGAAAAATGACTGATGATCCTCAATTGATTCCCAGTTACATCAATATTTACTCAATGAGTTATTCAGCAAAGTGGCAGAAAAGGGTAGCATTCCTTAAGGCATATTTATCTAATATTGTTAAATGCTTAATTTTACACTACCCAATAGTAATCATTATTGATGGGCACTGACAAATGTTTAGATAGTTCAACTAATTTATATCAGTACCTTTGCTGTTTTACTTGATGAATTTCACTACCAATAGTGATGACTTAGTTTTCTACTTTATCCACTTGTTACAGACTATTGGATAGAGCTAATTGGTCATGAATTTTAGGTGAATATAGTACCCAATGATTTGCTTGATTATCCTATTTTTTATGGAAACAGTAAATACAGTTTTAAAGAAAGAGTAGTTTCATTGTATTAAACATTGGCATTTGTTAAATAGTTGTTACTTGAACATAAGGAATGAGAAAATGAAGTACATTGATGCTAGGCAGAGACTGCAGCAAACATTTGCTTTATTTAGGTTTTTCTTAGTTTATTATGAGTACCTATTAAAATTTTCTCACTGTGTATCATTTTAAGATAAGAGATTGAAATGTTTTCCTACTTTATCATGAAAGGAGAATGCATGTTGGAGGAAATTCATCTGGGGTTCCATTCAGAAGGCCTTGACATAAACAGGTCATAGATCATGAGCATCAAGAAGTCACAAAAGGTTATTCTTGAGTAATTACATTATTCTTGAGTAATTACAGTTTCTATGTCCTGGGTGGTCACTGTAAAGTTTGACATCCTATCAGTAAAGCTTAACTATCAGTGTAGTTCTACAACTTTTACCAATCTAAATTCCTACCATGTATTCTGTTCTTTACATATTATATATTTATACTAAATGCATGTTCTTCATACATGAATATTTGAAATAACCAAAGTGGGAACAGTTGCTTAATTCTGCTTAGACATCATAGAATGTTAAAAAGATTGAGCAATGTTGCCCAAGTTACAACTCATGAAACTAGAATTATTTTTTTCTCTGGTCAAAGGAACCATTTTTCTAATTTACCAAATGATTCACTTTATTAGAGGATTAGCAATTTATTATGCCTTACTTGTCAATTTTGGAGTTCTTTGCCTTATTGTATGTAGTTTAGAAATTCTAACTGAATAGATCTCAACCATATATGTTAGAGAAATAGAAATTTGCTTTTTGTTGAGTATGAGAATATAAATACTTGACCGAGAAACTATGATATTATTAGTACAAAATACTAACTGCATTTTAAAGTAGCATTTAAAACACTAACATATGAAGCATGTACAGTATTAAGAATTAAGTTTCTTCTGTAACTTTCTTACACGAAGAATATTTCATAGAAATCTAATGAGATAAGTGGATTAAGCAGCATGCCACTCAGCTCCTTTATGTTTCTGTGTTATAAGAGATACCTATTGATTGTGAAGTGCTACTTCAATCCATTGTTTGCAGTTATTTTTTCAGTCATGATCTTTTAAATCTTTATTTTAGAACACAAAGTCACATAGAGGTGAGATTTGCAACAAAGAGGGTGTGCAATGGCTCTGCCTGCAGGGATGTGTGGTGTGAATGTGGACTGTATAGCAACAAGCTTATAAAAACCTCTACGTCTCTGCTGGGTTCACAAGTTCATAGCAGATTTGGAACACCTATTAGAAATTTAAGAGCAACATAAAAAGGCTATCTCTGGGAGGTTGTGTTTATGTTTTTATGTCTGGAATAGATCGTCTCCTCCTCCCAGATAAGTTGAAAGCCCATTAGAAGGATTTGATCTCTGCCTTTGCTGGTGGTTTTCTTTACCATTATTAACAGGTGGTTGACTCTTTAATTGTCAAGAATTTGACTTTATAATAACCATATAGCAGAACTTTGACATTCAACACTGTACCACAGCTGTATATGTCACAATATAAAAGAAATTTAGTTAATCTTGCTACCCAGGGCAGTGGGGAAATATGTCTGAGGTTCATCTTTTAAAGCTATCTAGAGAAGGCTAAATTTCAGATTATCTACGCTCTCCTATTTCAGCTGTCTTCCAGGCAAGCATTATGACACAGAGATTTTTTTCTTCGTGAATTTGATTGTAGAAAATATTGGCTCAACTGTTTTTTCGGCTGCACTTTATAGGGATTTGCCATATTTGAACAGCAAGAGCAAATGGCTTATCAGTATAGTTTAATTATTTGTATTTCTAATGCCACTCAAACCATCAAAATTCTGACCCCCTAAGCCTCTTTTTCACAGTTAACAATTTCCTAAATGGCTTAAATTAATTAGCTCAAAGTAACCAAGGGTTAGTGGAAAAGCTTTAAGAAAGAATTGAAACACAAAATTAGGTTACCCAGAGAAGAAACTGGAATTAAGGTTGTCAAATGGGAGTAGTCTGATTCTGATGATGGCAAAAGCTGACAATGAAGCTTAGTGGTTTTACGTTATTTAATCAGCATTTTATCTATAGTCTGCAGATGTGGCTGTGGCTACAGTAACTGCTAACTTAATTCTCATAAGTTTATGACATTTTGTCACTCAGATGCTTTGAGGTGGGTTTCATATTACATGCTCATTATATTTTCACAAAGAAAACACCCTGAATGTTTGTCTTGGCCTATCACCTGGATCTCTGCCTCACATACTTCTCACACTCTGCCATTGTTTCCACACAGATTTGAAGGGAAGGGTTGAAAATGTTCTGCACTGAAATTAAGGCTATCAATGACACGACCTGTCAGTCCTCTTGATCATCACATATATTTATTACTATTTTATCTTTTAAAATGGTCATCACTCTGAACAACAGCAATTTCAAGAGAATTGTCTGTATTTCCACATATTTACTAAATTCAATCAACTTTCCATTTTATTTTTCTTTATGCACCTTCCTTTTCATAACTCATTCATTACTACTCACTTATTTCTTTTTTAGAATGATTTTTAAAAATAAGTAATCATGTATGTAGAGTTGTGTCTGTGAGAGAGTATGTGCACATGAGTGCAGTCTCCATAGAGATCCAAAGGGGATTCAGTTCTCCTAGACCTGGAGTTACAGGGGGCTTTGCAAGCCCAAATGGATGCTAGGAACCGAACTGGGAAGAAGAGTAGTATTAACTCTTTAACTGCTGAGCAGTCTATCTAACTCTTCCTCATTAATTTTTTTCTACACTTCTCATTCTTTCAAATTATGGACTTAAAAATCTGAATGCAATTACCAGTACCTACAAATGAAATTCAGACTTTGTGCACACTATTCTCCATGGCATTTTCTCAACCACTCTGGAGTACATCTGTATTTCTGTGGACTTTGTTTTCAAGCAGACCTTTTCTATGTTTTTATCCCAAATGCTTCTTTTTATCTTATCAGACTAGTCCCAGTCTTACCCATTAAGATACAATTTAGGCACAATAATCTTCACCCCATATAGTATAGTCAACTTAATTGTCTATTTTTGAAAGTCCTCGAATCCTATGAGTGGCTTTTAAGATGTATTATATTAATATAATATATTGGGTGTCTCCCATGTCTTGGATCCCTTTCCCATCATGTCTTCTGAGTTACTCATGATAGGTTCTCAATAAATATAACCCAACAGAACTAGGCTTGCCTTACTTTTACTGCCTCTGCTTCCCAGATGGTTCTGTGTTCTTCTTATTCTGTATACCCCACTCACTGATTCATCCATTTGTGGTGAATCTACACCTCCAATTATGTGCTCTTCCTTTTCTTCATGTAATTACTTTGGTACAACTAGTAATTTTGGGGTACAGTTTTGATTTTGAACATTTTCTTTCATGGCAACCAAAACTCAGAAACTTCTTAAAGCCTGCCTTGTGCTTTACTTGCTCAGGATAGCCTGAGGCAATCTGTCTACAGTAAAACCACAGAAAAGGAGGATTTTTTCAGAAGGCCTTTGAAATTATGGAAGTTCCTTTCTTGACATAGCAGACAATTTGTATTATCTTTCTCTCATGTAAAAGTAAAAACCTAAGAATTGATATAAGAATGTGTAACACTTCTCAGATACTTATTCACCCTGGCTTCTCAGTGCAATTACAACCTGGTTTAAAGGAAAGAGCATTTCTCATTTGGAAGCAGTACTTCATTCAGTTGGCAAGATTATTGTCAGACATATCTTTCCTACTAAATCTATTTTTTACCTACAACTGCATAATATACTAGAGATTTTAAAATTTAAATTTCTGAAATTTTCCCCTCTAACTGCCTCTGTCTGCTCTAATTTGCCTAAGTACTATAGACACTCAAAGACATTTGACCCAGGAAATGAGCAATTAGCTCATAGCATTCCATAGCAAGTTGATGAATTTTTCATGCATGCCGTGATTTGTAAATTTAAGCAATCTTAACTAAATGGCTCTTTCAGTTCCTCGAGTAACTAAAGAAATAAAGGATGCTGCAATATTGCTCATGCAAAATGTACCATTCTAGGACTTAGTAACAATATAACTTTGTACAATGGATTCAAATTAGCAAGTTCTCAAAGGACACAGTTTACCATCTACTTATCCACAGACTTTCATTGCATTGTTAAATATTCTGGTTTCTAGAATCAAAAGACTGACTGCAAGCAATTCCTCTTTCAAATTCAATCTTGTCTTTGTCTCTTGACAGCTTTATTTCATTGCTGGAGTGAAATCCTTTAGTATGAATGGTTGCTCTGTAATCCTGATTTGTGAGCAGGTGCATTGAAAGAGAAGATTCCTCTGAGTTCATGGAGTTTAGCTGAAATTTCTTAATCTATAGGATTTCCTAAATTAATATCCAACTTAACAGAAAGATAATTAAGTTGTGCACTCTCTTCTTTTTCATGTCTAACACCTTAAGAGGGTTATAAAGCGAACTCCTCTCATAGGAACTCGTCTTCGCTGGCTTTGTTACCAGGGATACACTGATAGTCTCTTCTCTCTGGATATCTCTCTCTCTCTCTCTCTCTCTCTCTCTCTCTCTCTCTCTCTCTCTCTCTCGTCATTTTAATCACATTGTGACTTTTGTATCTTACCCTCAGAAATAACAACAAGAACAATGACAAAATGTAGAAGACAAAGAAAATAGTAAACTTGGCTGGGCAACAACTCTAGATTTTGCACTCATTTATCTGTTGTTTTATGGCAAACATATTTAGAATAATTGTTTCATTTCTATGTATTCCCCACTATTCTTTTGTTAATTTTCTCATCCACTTATGGCAATCTAATTGTATCATGAGCTCTAATTTATAACTCCTGTCTCCATGCTCTTAATTTCTGACACTCTAGTCCCTACTAGGTCTGATTCTGGAAAGGGCTTAAACTTGATTTGTCCAACTCATTGTGAGAGGATTAATGGTATGCTAATTGCTAGCCAGGATTTGATGAAACCCTTCTTCCATCTTTCTCAGCCACCATTCTGGACACAAGTCGGGGCTTTCTTTTGGGATATTGATATCATTTTTCTTTTAACAATTGAAATCATTGTAGAAAAGCTGTCTCCTTAGTTACTACTGGTTGGTTGCAGTTATGTTTTCTAGTTAAGTTGAAGTCAGCTAAACCTGCTCAATTAGTAAGTCACCCAATCAGCTTTAAGACTTGTGAAATTTCCAATTCTTATTCTAAGCATTGAATTTTATAGTAACTTGTTTTGAGAAAATAGTAAACATTATAGGGGTATTTGGGTTTTAATAAATAAAGCTTGCCTGAAGATGAGCAGACAAAGCAACCACACGAGTCAGTCATTCAGTCCAGGGAGTGGTGGCACACACCTTTAATCCCAGGACTAGGGAGAAAGAGGCAGACTGAACTCTATGAGTTCAAGGCTATCTTCAGCTGCATAAAATCCATCCAGAAACAGATCCAGGTGGTGGTGGTTTACATCCTTAATCCAAGTGTTTGGGAGTCACACTTTTTTTAATCCCAGAACTAGGGAGGTGGAGACAGAAGTGATATGGCTGGGTAAAGAGAGGAATATAAAGGGAAAGAGAAAGGAACTCACTGAGATGTGGATCTGAGGATTTGTGGAGACAGAATCTCACCCTTTCAGTCTGGAGATTTGGTAGAGGTCAAAGGTTTCTCTAGTAGTTGAGTCCTTTGCTTTTCTGATCTTCAGGTTGAACCCCAATATCTGTTTCTGGGTTTTTATTATTCATGCTACAAAACATATCCTGATAGGAGAGCTTTCATTGCTAATAAGTATCTTGATAAGGTGGTCTTATCAAGGCCACCTGGGTCTCATAAGTCACTACATTCAAGACTCAGTTTCCTATCTACATGACATTTTTTTACAATCTCCCTTGCTTTTCTCCTGCCAGATTCCTAAATGTTGATAACCACAGTGGTCTTCTGTGGTCACCTTTCATTTCTGCATACATTTGCTTTCCATGATAGCATTTAATTCCATGGATTTACATTATGGTAACTCCCTAATCACAACATCACCGTTTTCAATGTTTTTCCTCCAAATACAAGAATCACACTTCTAGAGATTTATTGGGCATCTTCAGAGATTGATTTTATAAAACATTCATTTAATATGCAAAATGTAGCTTTGTTTTTCTATTTTCTAGCTTGTTCTGTTTCTTCTTAAATCTAATCTTTATCACTATACACCAATTAAAATATACAATTCATAACTGCTTTGTTACCCTACTTCTAAAACACATCTACCCACTTCCTGCAACTCTAGTCTTTCTACTTCACCACTGTTTCTTGTATGGACAATTACTTGTCTCCCAACTGATTGTTCTTTTATTATTTCCTAAGAATGGTCAATTTTCTTCACAATAGTACGGTTTTTCCAAGTTAGAATGTAATCACATTACTATATCTCTGCCTATTGTTTCCTGCCATTATGTTCATGAACTCTAACCCTTTGAAACTATAAGGTTCTATGGTAGTTTGAATGTAACTGGCCCCCATTAATTCACAGGGAATAGCACTATTAAGAGTAATAGCCTTGTAGGAAGAAGTGTGTCACAGTTCTTTCTGATCAAGGTGTAACTAGCAACATGTTTGCCTGCAGGCCACCATACTCCCTATCTTACTCCCTTTTCTTATTGGCTGAGTAGTCAGAAGGATACAGTATGACATGTCTTATAGGTCTTACCCTTTTACATATCACTTCTATTGTTTTTTTCCTTAAGAAAAACTGTGCATGTATTCATTTTTATGTTTTTCATCCTATTTTTTTTTATCATTTCTTTTATTTTTAAACATATAATATATCAAAAATATATTTCCAGGTTCTGGCTATGACAAACAAAGCTGTTATGAATATAGTTAAGCACATGTCCTTGTGGCACGATAGAGCATTCTTTAGATATATACCAAAAAGTGGTATTACGGAGTCTTGAAAAATGTTGTTTCCCAATTTTCTGAGAAATTGCCACATTGATACTCAAAAGGGTTGTACCAGCTT
>JAQHUG010000019.1:849183-861358 GCA_028555095.1 Dicrostonyx torquatus | reverse complement strand
ATCTTCACTAACCCCACATCAGACAAAGGCCTGATCTCCAAAATATACAAAGAACTCAAGAAACTGGACATAAAAAATCTAAACTACCCAATTAAAAAATGGGGTAATGATTTGTGATTGGTTTCTGTATTATCCAGTGTTCAGATTATCTAGTCTCTTGGCCATCCAGGCAGTGCGGGGCATGGGTTTCCTTTTGTGACCTGGGCCACAAGTTAAACCAAACATGGTTGGCCATTTCCACAAGTTGTGTGCTACCGCATCTTGAAGGTAGGTCAAGGGTTTTGTGATTGGGCTGGTATCCAGCTTTTTCTCTCCATAGCCTGTAGATTACCTTCCTGTCTCCATGAGACAAGAATATGGGTGAGGGTTCAGCACAGGCACCTTCGACCTCTCTGTGTTCAATGAGATGTGTGCCTAGGTTTTCTTTCTGAAGGCTCCAGTACTGATCAACATCATCACAAGGTCCCCTCCAGGTGCCCACAGGCACAACAGAAGCATGATGATAGTTTGCCACCAACTTTGAGCATGACTGCAGCTGGACATGGTGACTTTCACAAGCAGCTCCACAGTCTTTTGTTTTTTCATCTGTGCTATAATATCAAGACAGTGGATTACAGACTCCTCTTCTCATCCCCATATGCCTCCATTTTTAATAGAAGTCACAGACATTGAGAGCAGGGAATGTGGCATAACCTTTCTCAAGCACAGACTGATAATGTGTTGATCTGGTTCTAGGTTCCTTCAACCATACCAATGGTGATTTTATTCTGTTCTTGCATCAATATTACAATCTCCTAATCATACTAGTTTTAGAGTAACTCCTGATTTGGGGTAAGACAAGTTTTCAAGTTGTTTATCTCTGTTCTTTCTTAAGATTGCCCTGGGTACTGTTGGCCTTTTTCATTCTATGTAAATTTTAGAGTCAGTTTGCCCATTTCTAGAACAAGCAAGTAACAGATAAATAACAAAAACCTGTTGGGGTTTGCACTGGGATTTCTCTGAATTTCCAAGTTGAAGACGAATTGACATTTTAAAAGAGTATGTCGTCTGAATAATACACAGTTTAAGAGTTGAAATCAATTTTCCTCAAAGGATGCTAGTATAACTTTGATAGTAGAGTCAATTAAAACTTGCTTTTCTAATGTTGAAAAAAAAAATAACCAACAATATCCTACCTTAATCCAGTCACTAGTACAGCTCTGTGACTATGGCTATTTCCTTTGCTTCAGTAAAGAGATGCCATTTATTTGGCTTGGAAATGAAAGTACTTGCCACTTACTCAGGTTGTTAAGGACCAGGTCCCTTGGATTCATGAATTTCTGTGTGTCTCTAAGCACATTCTAAGCATCACTATTTCTTCTGAGTTAATTTCTGGGCAGAAAAGCAAAGAGAGAGATAGAATTTAATTTCTAGATTTGTAAAAGATGACCATATCTTCTTGCTTTGCTAATCAGGTGAGAAAATGAAGACACAGACCACCTTTGATTTAGGTATTTGTGAGTAGTCCTGTTGTTTATTTACTTACTTATTTGCAAACAGACCTGTAATCATGGCTTTGAAGAATCTTTTTCCACTGAGGAATTCTTATGCATCCTAAAGGTCTCAGCTCAAGTTCTATCCTTTCTGAGAAGCTTTTCTTAAATCTCTCAGTCAGACCAATGGATATGTATGTCTGTGTGTGTCTGTTTGTGTAAACGTATATGTGTATTTATATAGTGTGTACAGTATGTTGGTATGCATGAGCATATGGTATATGTGCAATTGTGTATATATGTGCAAGTTTTGAGTGTATGTGTATGTATTTATGTGTGTGTGGTATATATATATATATGTAAGTAGGTATGTATTATGAATTATATATAAATGTGTATGTATGTGCATGTGTGTTCATCTGTGTTTGTAGAGGACAGAGGTCAACATTAGTTGTGCATGATTCTTCACCATATTGTTAGAGCTAGATTCTCTCACTGAACCTGGAGTTTGTTGTTTGAAATAAACTGTCTAGCGAGCCCTGATATCCTCTTATCTCTGTTCTAGACACCCAGGCTTGGATTTATATGAGCACAGTGCCACATCCAACTGCCTGTGGGTATTGGGGGTCCCTATGCTTATCCATCAAGCATATGACTCACTGAGCAATCTTAACAATGTTCAGGCAGAATTTTCACCTTCCTCTGAAGTGTTCCTGTGGTTCTCCTCATTCACATTCCTTTATGATTATTTGTAGATATTGTTTTATTACTTAGATACTCGTTGAGTATACTCACTAATTTTTTCTCCTTATAAATGGTGCCTGGTGTCTTAGTTTGGGTTTTTATTACTGTAAAAAGACACCATGACCATGGCAGTTCTTACAAAGAAACATTTATTTGTTGGCCTCCTTAGAATTTCAGAGGTTTAGTCCAATATCATCATAGTAGGGAACATGGTGGCCTGCAGGCAGATGTGGAGCTGGAGCTGAGAGTCCTACTCTCACGGTGACACACTCTAACAAGCCTAATAGTGACATTACCTTTGGTGGTCATTTTTTCCCTTTTTTCTTTATTTAGTTGATTTTTATCGAGCTCTACATTTTTCTCTGCTCTCCTCCCTGCCTCTCCCCTCTTCTTCAACCTTCTCCCAAGTTCTGGGAGACATTTTATCAAACCACCACACTTGGTATAATAAGATCTTGAAAATAAAGAAATTAATCTATCCAAGGCTATATAATTTTCAGACTCAAATACAAACAAACACATTGGGTGTCTTATTCAGCCATTATGAAGGATTATAAGACTTCAACAACTGAACACTGAAATGAGTGTAAGTAACATCTTCCTGAGTGTGAGGCTTGTGCCACGTAGTACAACCATAGAGCTGTTCCTGAGTGGATGCAAGGATTTGAATCAGCTAGATGTGCAATGTAATACAATTAAACCATATTTTAATGGCTCATTGGTAGAACTGATACTACTTAATGGTACTTATTTAGGTATGTCAGTGAACATGAGAAAGAACTGTCTTGTGAAATTCATTATGAATACATGCATTTATATATGCATGCATAGAAGTATTGACTATATTTTTAATGCAATTATGAATATTCCATAATTATAATAACTGCTGTATATTATGACTTTGTGTTTTTATTTATAAAGAGTAGGATAAATTTTCTTGTAAGAATTAGAAATAAGAATGTTTTTACTTCTGAGTTATAAGAACTATCAATGAGAATTCATGTTGATAAATTATTTTATTTAACAACTGTTTTCTGATTATATACATTGTGAAAGGTACTTGACATAATGTTAGATATATAGTTAAAACAAGACATGAACCATCCTCACAAAGAGGTATTTAATGAGAAAAGTAGATATTAGAAAAAAGTATTCCATAAATTATAACAGCTGTAAAAGCTCTGACATCATTGTGTGTCATGGTGTCAAGAAACTGTTTGGCAAACAAAAAAGACTTCACCAAGGAACAGACATTTATTCTGGGTCTTGCAATGAGTAAGAGGAACATTGATAGATCAACAATGGAGAAGAGCCTTGAAGTACAGAAAAGATATTCAGAGATTGGAAGGATACAGTACAGTAGGAAGTGAATGTGGAAATGGCAGAGGCACACAATAAAGGAAGCAGAAAGAAGAAATAAATGGGAAAGAGAAGCCCTGGGATGAACTTAGGATTTAAAGTGGAAAGTAATAATAAAAAATAAGATGTTAGACATGATGTAGAACTTGGGGGAAGTAGAATAGACATTGAAATTATTTTCGGGAGGTCAGAGGGACAGAAGTTAAGATTCATGGGTATAAAATAATTCCTGGAACCCAGAGAAGCACAGGGGAATAAAACAAAAATTTAAGGCAAGCATCAATGATTGCTGTGGGTGTTTTATTTTCACAGTGCTAGTATAACAACTGTCATGGCTTGAAAGCAATGTGAATATATTGGTGTACAGGTTTGGAGATCTGGAGTATCTTGAATCTGTCAGAACTAAAAACACGATTGTGATAGAGTTGATTTCTTTTAAAGACTCAGGGGTGATTCTTATTTTTTATTTTATTTATTTATTTATTTTTAGCTTCTGGAGGCTACCTGCCATCCTTAGCTCACTGACCCTTATCATTTATAATATTGTTTTGACCTCAGTTTCATACATCACGTCACCTCTGTGTCTCCTGTTTCTTTTACTTATAGGATATGATCCTATACCACGCTAACTTCCATACCCACTAACTCCAGCTGCAGATGCTTAAGCATATCTACAAAATCTCTTTACCATGAAAGGTCAAATGTTCACGCATTTCAGAGATTAAAGCATCTTGGGGAGTCAGAAGGCATCAATCTACCTACCATAAATTCTAGGCAAGATTTAGGTATTTTTTTGTTTTAGAAGTAATGTCAACTTGCTTAAATTTTTATAGAAAATATCCTATAATATTTCAATAAGAAGAAAGAGTGGACTTGAAACTGTAGCACATGGTAATTATTTTACATAGGAAATAAACACTTCTCCATCTCTGGAGATACAAAACTTATCTACAATTTATTCACATCCTTTTTTGTCACTGCAACCACTGACATTATTAAAGCTTCCTGAATATCAGTTTCTGTTTCCTTAACAGTCCCTTACATGGCCCTGGATATGGTTCTGGTCTTTGCTCTGGAAATATGTGACTAAAGAACTAAATTACCCAGTGTTGGACATTATATTACCAGCCATCTTTAGAATGTTCTGACTCTCTTTCTCTTCAGCACAGTGAAAAGAAGAGGATTAAAACAAATACAAACCTCACAAAGGTTTTATAAGACTTTTAGATATGTTAATATATTTCTTAGCAAAAAGCTTGACAAAATCCTTCATAAGAACACCTCAGTAGATGGTAGCCATTTTATTATGATGATGGCATATCATGCATACTGAATATATCTTAAAATTCTCAAAGAATTAATTCTAAAGGCAAAGCATTGATTGAACCCCAATGTAAGCAACAGATATTAAAGAGGGGTGTGTGTGTGTGTGTGTGTGTGTGTGTGTGGTGTGTTACCAGGTGTTTGAAAAGCATCTAAAGGTCCTGATACAATAGGCAAAGCAATTGTTTATTGCTATAGAGGACCTGGAAGAGCTCCCCAGTTTCTGCTTGTAATTGTGTGCTGACGGGCAGATATTCTTTTATGTTCTGTTCCATTTGTGCAAGAGCTCTTTCTAGAATCTTCCATCAAGCTAACTGTGCTACAAACCTGCTTCCTTTTAGAGTACAGAGAGCTCAACCACATAGAGAGCCTCTGCTTTCCATTTCTCCCCACATTTGATGAAAGCCACCATATTAGCAGAGGTGAAGTGCTGTGGCAGCGTTTTTAGATGGAGAAATGTCGCAGCGAAACGGCAGATGTGTTGGAGCACACGCTGAGCAACATCAGGTTTTCCTAAAATAAATGCAGCTTGCAGTCTTTATATACTGAGTCAGGGAAACTACTCTTCTGAAAAATTGTGGGTGTCTTGGGATCAGAGCTGACAAGCACCCTGATGTTTTCTTCATCACCCTTTGGAGTAGCTTTTGTTGTTGTTGTTTATTTTTTAAATCCCAAATGAACTAAATAAACTGAACTGGGAATTTCAGAAATATCAATTTAAGTAAGTATACCCAGTAAAAGTTAATGAAGAAAAGGTGCTGAAAATAATATTAGCAGGACACCAGGGGCTCTGCTAGGCTCTACACTCATATATACAACTGCTAGTCAAACAATTTCTCTGTTTCCTCATAGAGTACACCCCCTTCCTCCTGAGGGTGTTCCAACCATTCTGAAAACTCAACCAGTGTATCAAAAAGATTTCTCCTCTTTATCCTGCTAAAGTCTGATACATCTCTGGCTTCCCAATGAATATAACCTTATTAACACAGTTGTTGAAGACTAACTTCTTGGCTTCGTAATTTTGAAGATCAATTTTATTTGTGTGTATGTGTGTGTACATATGCATGAATACTTGCTTCTCCCTGAGATGTGTGTCCATTCAGTCCCCTCTGCAATGTTTTCCAAACTAAAGCAAGAATGAACATTCTGGAGTTGGCTTCATGTCTCTTTCTGACTTAAAAGCATTTACTTATTTTCCATTGCTCAACAATAAAGTCCAAAACCCATTAAGAAATTCTCTTCTCATTTTGAACCTTTCACTTTGCATGCATTATATTTATGTTGCCAGTGTTGTATAAAAGCAAGTTCTTGCACTTTATAGAATAAATAATGCTTTCTTTCAATTGTTTTCTCTGCCTGGAATGATTTTTCTCTTGAGGTGACTTGGGAAACATTTTATGCTTGTCAGTAGCTTGTATACCCTCCTTTCTGACCAGAGTAGTGGCCTCACCAAATACACTGTAATTCCATTATTGGAGCACTAACATGATCTATTATGATTGATTATTTAATTGTTTCTGTGCTAGACTTCAGATAATAAAAGGGCATCTGACAAGTCTGTTTGGTTCACTATTCCAGCTTTGTCTCATCTATATTCCAAGACAATTTGAATGACATAGTTAATAAGCTCTTAAATACTTGTTGAATGAGATTCAATATACTTGCCAGATAAGATGATAGGCATTTTGCTTTGGAGACAGAATCTTGCTATGCAGCCTTGGCTGGCCTAGAATTGACCAAATAACCCAGACTGACTTTAAATGCATGGGGATCTTCCTGTATCAACTTCCTGGGTGCATGAATTACAGGTGTGAACCATCAAGCTAGGCTATGCTAGATATATACATATGTTAGTTCATCTACTGTTCAAAACAAACCCATCAGGGAGATGTTTTCATGTTTATTATATAGCTCAGAAAATAGAAGCTGATTAAAGGAATCAGAACTGCCTAAAGTAACAAAATGAGAGAGGTGGTAGACTGGGATTTAAATTTGTATTTTATTTTTCTTTCTAAAGCTACACAAGAGAAGCATCTAGGGATGTTGAACACTTACTGCACCCAGAGGTGTAGATATAGAGTAATAAGGGATTTCTGCTCTCTGTCTTTTGAATGAAGTGAGCCACTCATCTGGGAAGACCTGCATCCTCTCAGCAAGGACATTTTAGAACTCTATCTTCACTCCCTTGACTTGCACTTGCTGAATCCTGGGAGAGCAGTCATTTCACAAGAAAGATCCATGTAGACACTAAGCACCTTATCACAGCCAAACAGGACTGGCTCACATGAGCAAGAGGAATCTCCTGCTTCATATTTTTTGATGCCCATCTCTGTTGGGACATCTGGACAAAGAGTAGTATAATTTCAGAATGGTTTTGTCCGTAAGGGCCCCACTAGAGATTTCATTAGAGACATTTTTAGTGTTTTTATTATTATTAATTTTTAAAATTTATTTTACATATCTACCACAATTTCCCCTCCCTCCTCTCCTCCTGTTCCCTCGTGCTCACCTCCCTTCTAATCCCCTTCCACTCCTCAGAAATGATAAGGCCTCCCATGGGAGACAACAAATCATGGTGTATCAAGTTGAGACATGACCAAACTCAAGCTCCTATGGCCAGAAGAAGGTAGCAGATCTCATTACAGTTGGTTGTGAGCCACCATGTGGTTGCTAGGAAATGAACTCAGGACCTCTGGGAGAGCAGTCAGTGCTCTAAACCCCTGAGCCATCTCTCCAACCTCCCATTAGAGACATTTTTATCAGACACTTTTATTTACAAGTATTCTATGTTAGTAAGTGAGAGACGCTATCCACATAATGCTCCATTTGTGTTAAAATATATGATAATTACCATTGTAATATTTTCTGTGTGGCAAATATGGCTCAACATTTACTGACTCACTTCAGTGCCACACAGCAACTTCAGAGGCTCCTGGGTGGGAACAAAGCAGCACATTTTCTTAGTCTTTAGATTCCTTTTTATGATGGTTCTTTTGTTTCATTTTAAATTGATTTTTTTCATACAATACACTTTTATCATTTTTGTTTCTTTTTAGAATATAATTTAAGCACATCTCTTCCTTTCCTTTACTCATTCTGTGCCCTCCCATATACCCCTCACAACTCTCCTTCAAGTTGGTGGTCTCTGTTTTTCCTAATTGTTATTGCATGATTTATGTATTTTCACATACATTTCATAGACAGTGAGCAACTAAAAGGGGGAACAATCTTAAAATTAAACCTGTCTCAGTGACCTAACTCACTGGAAGTGGAGAACAAAGCAATTTGAATAAAGAATTTTTGAAATAAATCATCATTATCCATATATGACATTGTACACCAAGTTCTGATGCACAATTAGGTACCTAATTAGGTTTACAGTCATTTAAATAGATGGCTTCAATCCTTTGCCCACTGCTCACTTCTATTACTTAAACACTTGAGTACAATTTAAGGTTCAAACCACAGGATACTCTGGCCCAAACGCATGCGTGCTAGATGGAGAAGTAGGGAACGCACTTGGATAATTCCACACTTCACAGTGGTGATATATGGTTTGGGTAGTGTTCAGTGGGAAGTTTTCTGCTGTAGAAACTCTCAGTCTTTGATCCTTGAACTTTCTTTCATGTTTCTTGAACTTTTTAATCATGTTGAAATGGGGAAAAGTGGACCCTATATTCATGTAACTTATTTCCAGTAGAGATGTGTTTATTCTTTATAGCTACCAGGATATAATTTAATATGCCACCTATTTTATTAAAGCAGCACACACATACCTTTTCATATTTTTATCATCCTTAAACATGGAGATGGTTGTGTCCCATTTAATTTCTAGAGTTTTTCTTTCTTACTAGTACATAAAATACTGTCATGACTTATGAGCAGTGGCATTTTAGATTCAAAGAAATATGATGTATTGCTTTTGTGGCAACTTTAAATGAAGTTACAGAACGTAAGTAACACTTATATTTAAATAAACTTACTTATGGGGTAAATAGACATCCTGTCATTCTTTCAGTACATATTATTGTTATTGCTGTTGGCAGTAACAAAATAGATGAAGACACATATTGCTTCTTAGTAGCTTATAGAAAAGTTGGAGAAATAGATGCCAAATATAATGCTTTAGTTTGTTCTCATTACTATAGCAAAATGCCCGAGATAATCAACTTAAAACTGGAAGGTTTATTTTATCACACAGTTTGGGAAGTTTTTGTCTGTGGTGAAGAATTATAATATAGACAGTGCTCATGCATAGGGAGGTTTTTCACATCAGTCAGGAACAAAAGAGAAAAAGAGCCTATGTTCTATAATCTTCTTTGAAAACAAATTCCGCATGACCTAGGAACTGTCACTAACCTCTGCTTAAAGAATAAAGGCATCTTTATAGTGCTTTTTGAAGATTAAGCCTTTAACACATGGACCATATGGAACATTTAAGATATAGGATACAACGTAGAATATAATGCAAAATTTGCAGTAAGCATTGTATTCAAAATTAAATACCTGGTTGAGAGTAGAGTTATAAAGGTGAAGAATTCCCCCAAGTACTCTTTTTTGTTTGTATTTCTTCGTTTGTATTTATCTATTTGTTTATACTTATAATTTTGTGACAACTATTTTTAATTTTTTTAGTAGTGATGACAAATCATGGAGAATCCCCGTTATCCCCTCCTTCCCTCCATGTCTCCATTTACTGACTTGATTGGGAATCTAAGATTTTAGTGCATTGGAACGACTGCTTTAAAACAAAACAAAATAAAACCAAACAGAAATCAATGAAATTCCTAAAGTCCTCACAGTGAGGTTCTGGCCTAGTGGGTGTGTGCCCAAGATATTTTGTTTCTAATAATTTGCTTGTCACTCATTGCACATAGATAAAGTGCCTTAGCTTACACATTGAAAAACCCTGGGCTTAGCAGAGAAGATTTACTCTGTCAAAACAACGTTTTACTTGCTTGGTATTTGCTCAAGCATTCAAAATCTGGGTCATTTCAATGGGATGTTCTAAGGGTAGTTAGAATTGTGCAAGGGTTGGCAACTGGAATTTTATTCTAGTTGCTTATAGCAGCATCTCTTTGGCAACCAGGAAAGAATGGGCAGTGAGGAAGGAGAAACAGGATGAATGATCTAACCTTTATGGATGAAAAGGGAGGGACAAATACAGAAACTATGCCAGGCTGAGCCAGATGATGACATGCTTTTCACATCTGCCTCATGTCAGCTCTGTTTGGTGACACAGAAATTACTATTATAAAGTGAACCAAATCACTTTGGGAGGTAGATAGACAATAATGGCAGAGTTTACCACCTAGACCTGATTCTTGGAACTAGGTACTGCCTATTCATTTTTTTGATCAGGCTAGCCAGTGGTTTTCACTTATTTTAACTGAGAATATTTCCTTTCATTATCTATCAGGATTCAACAGCTGTATTTTATGTCTAAAGATAAGAGACAAATCATACTTTGTCTTCCCTTTTTTTAACTTATTCTTTTAAAAATTGTACATATGTATAAATATATCCTGATCATATCCATCCCTCACTCCCCTCCTCCAGCTTCCCAAAGATCCTCCCTCAACCATGTCTCTTTCCCAAATTTATTATTTGTTTGTTTGTTTGTTTATTTTAACCCATTGGGCCTAGTTTGTACTGCCTATACGTGCATGGGTGTGTTGTCATCTACTGAGCCATGGACAAACTGCCAGTACATTTGTCCTCTACAAATGAATTTCATTTCACTTGAGTAGCTGTCAAAAATCTTTTCCACTAATTTCAAAACTATTTATGAGATATAAAGAACTTGAGTAAATGAATGAGTTTATTGAATATCTTACTTCAATGTACAACAGAACTGTCACTTATCACTTCCTATAATGTTGTGGTTTAGATGCAATGAAAACAAGAAATCCTGTTGTAAATGGCCCCTTGTACTTAATAAAGTGCTTCTATGTTCAGTGATTGGTTTAATAAACACGATTCTTTGATTAGCTTTTATTGACTGTTTAATTAAATTTACATTTATTTTTTTATTCATCACTGTGGTAATTTGAATGTATTTGTCCCCAATAAGCTCACAGAAAGTGGTAATGATAGGAGATATGGTCTTGTTGGAAGAAATAGGTTACTGTAGGGGTTGTCTTTGAGGTCTCTTATGCTCAAGCTACACTCAGTGTAGACCCCATTTCACTTCCTGTTGCCTGTAGATCAAGATATGGAACTCTCAGATCCTTCTCCAGTACCATGTGTGACTTCAGGCTGCCATGTCCTGTCATGATGATAACAAATGAAATCTTTAAACTGTAAGCTACCTCAATTAAAAGTTTTCCTTTATAAATGTGACCATGGTCATAGTGTCTCTTCACAGCTATAGGAACCCTAACCAAGATAATCACTATTAAATTTTAGTAAGAAGAAAGATTAATCTGGGCTCCGACTTCTAGAGGTTGCAGATTGTGGATCTCTTACTTCATTGTAGTGAGGAAAATGATGAGAACAAAGGTAATGTGTTTCAGGGCTAAGCTAACTGGGCAGCCAGAAACTGGGTGGCCAGGATGAACAAGCAGACCCTCCTCCATATAACAATTGGTGCTCCAATGTGGTCTACTATATCCACATAAAATCTGAGAAAGCTTGAAAAAAAAATCTAAACACAAAAATACAGAGTTTAACACAGCTTTTTCTGTTTGTTGGCAGCATGCCACAGCTTTTTTAAGAAAGATTTTCCTGACTCAGTCACAGCACAAAAAAGAAAGGCAACAATTTTGAAAAGCTGGCTTTCTGGGCTGTGCTGCTATTGTGACCTCTGGCTCTTTCAGGATACAGAGCTTTGGATCGGGTTTGTGAGCAGCATGCTGCAGCTTGCTTAATGGCGACATGGATGGTTGTGTGCCTGGAAGTAGGGTGGTGTGCTTGGTTCTCAGTGAGCAATCAGCTCCACCATGCTGGACTGGGCAGAGCTGGACTGGGTGGGAACAGCAGGAAGTACCATATTACCCCTAACAATGGTACAGCTGAAATTTGTAACAAGCACTTAGCATTTTAAGAAATGCTCCTGGACATTAAAGAATTACAGATTCGCAATAGGACAGATTCAGACATAAAAGTCCTCTAAATGGGTCTCAGTGTTGGATAAATGTATAAAGTTAATGCTTTTAATAAAAGGGTAAAGTCTTTAAAGAGACAGAGTGCAGATAGTCATATATTAAAAGGAGTAAAGAAAGCTAAGACATGTAAAAATGGAAAATTCACAGAGAGTCTGGATTATGTAAATTTTT
>JAQHUG010000019.1:822049-839676 GCA_028555095.1 Dicrostonyx torquatus | reverse complement strand
CTGCTGCTTTTTAAAATGAAACCATGCCCCAGTAGGCTGGTCTCTTAAAAGCCATTGGCTGAAGGAGAACAAGCTTTGGATTAATTGCTCTGTGTAATTTTTTTTAATTGACTGGCAATTTGTTTCTATTATTTGCCTTCCTGAATTTTTTTATGACTTGGCAACAGTTCCATTATTTTTAAATTCATTAACAAATTTTTCTATCAGAAACTAATCGCTTTCTTTATATAAAACTCGCAAAGTTTGCAACTCCTGCTTTATGCCAAAGGCTCACATCTCTTAAATTTATCTACACTGGTAAATACAATCAATCAACAGAGAATGTGTTCTGCGGAATTAATTGTTGTCAGTTGATGTATTTAATGGTGCATCACATTTCATTAACTCAGCTAACTCATTAAGCCTAATCAGACATGTAAAAGAAAAAGTTAATGATCAAAGTTACAAAATAAAATCTGGACTTCAGAGAGTCTTCATTTGTGATGCAGAGCACAGACATTCACTGAAATGACTCATTTATTCCAGAAAGTTCTTTTTGCAAGGTCTGATTCATTACAAAGGGATTATATAGGTTCTTTTCTTCACTTGTGACATATAAATCTTAAGACAATAGAAAAGGTTAGAAAAAGAAGCCATTAATTTGGAATTTGGAAACTCATGAATAATTGTTGATTTCTATGCTTAATATAGACATGTTGAACTAATATGCACCATTCAAGGTCTTAAATGGTAATTATTGTTTCATGTTTATTTTAGTTAATACCATTTTTAATAAGTTATCTATTTTTCTAGACCTTAAAACAAGAAATACACTTGTTAGCCTTCTGAGAATTTTTAAGAAATTCCTCTTAGGTACCACAAATCCTGACAGCAGATTTCCCTCCCTCCAAACCTCCCAGGAATATTCACCTTTTGATTTTATTCACCTTCCCAGCACTTTCTAGATCCACCCTTCCTTATTTACCCTCCTGAGTGTATATTTCCTTTTAAAAACTCCTTAATAATAATTTTTTTCTGGCCATATATTCTTGGATGTATCACTTTCTACTGGAATATAGTCAACATATCAGGGTCTAAGCTTTTAGAGAATAATGACAATATTTCTCCCAGAAGCTATTAATTGTGAAGCGTTCTTTCCTCAGGTAGGGATGAAATTTCATGCCTAAATCCCCTCTCTATTCTGGGATATTGTTTGCCTTGGGCTTGCACAAGTGCTATGCGTAGTGCTACAGCTGCTGTAAGTTCTTATGTGCAACCACCCTAATGTTTCCAGAAGGCAGTTTCATTTTAGTCACCCACCACCTGTGGCTCTTATACTTTTCCCGTCTTCTCTTCCACATTGATGCCTAAACCCTGGGAGAATGGAGTGTGCTTTATATGTTGCATTTAGGTCTGAACATTGTTTAGTCTTTTATTCTTTGTACATTGACCAGTGGTCTCTGTCTGAAGCGCCATGTACTACAAATTGATGTTCTCTGATGATTATTGGGTAATTATTGGGTATTCAGGGGGATAACTTTAAATCATCAGTAGCCAGTTTAAAACTATGTCCACTCAGCAGACTAATAATAGTAGGCTTTCCTTAGGACCTATGATCTGTCACACCAGAGGTTCCTGGCCATATAATGGTGTCAGATATTGGTCTTGTGGAGCAGGACTTACATCCAGTCATAAAGTAGCCAATGACCACCATGAGGTTCATGCCACTTTTGCACTAGTTGGCATGTCCTACCAGACCAATCATTGTTATATCTCTCAAGGTTTGTAGTTGGTTAAGATTGTTGATTACTTGCTCCCATAGTCCTGCTAGTCAGAACAAAATTTTCAAGTCTATACCAACATGATATCATAATATTTTATGACTCAAGTTTGTGGCAGCCACAGCAATAGGGTCTCACTGTCAAGTTCTGGAGGGTAACTATGGTCATTGACAATAGCCTATAATATTTTGAGTCCATAAAACCTCATTAATCAACAACTCCAGTAATCCATTGGCCTTTTTGTTTGTCAGCCTGTGAGGCCTAGTGGAGAAATACCTACCATGTTATAATGTGACTTCATTTATACATCTATATAGATATTTTTTACAAAGTTTGTACAGTAGTTGGTTTCCATATGACTTTTTTGTCTTTAGTGTTATTTAATCCCATTCTGTATTCTGTATTCTGTCACCTATCCTGATGATGTACCCTCCCCCACCCTAATGTAACTTTTCTATTCTATTATTCTCTTTTAATCTTATATATCAGTGCATTCTGCCCTCTCCTGCCTTGAAATCCCATCACTATGGGTCTTTATTAACTTCTTGACCTCTTTGAGTATTCTAAAGGAAACACACATATGGAGATTCAGATCATATACAATGTAGCTGGGTTACCACCTCTGAATGTTTATTTTTCAGTTCCATCCAGTTACCTGCAAATTTTCCAATTTCATTCTTCTTAGAATAATATTCTGTTGTGTAAAGACATTACATTTTTATTATCCATTTATCAGATGAATATTTCAACTACTTCTATTTCTTTGCTTGTGAATAGAGCATCCATGAACGTGAATGAGTTAGTATCTCTGTGATAGAATATGGAATCCTTCTACCATCAGAAAAAAAAGGTGCTGCACACATTCCAAGCACAGAAATTTCCTGCCCTGCTTTAGCAGAGTCAGGAGTTTCAAATCAAGAGTCACCATTAAGCAGCACTTTTCACTGATCAGGGTGGACTGCACATGAGACAGACAAATGGGAGCAGGGATTAACAGCTGTTGATTTGCAGAGTGTGCTGTGTGATGCAAGTCTGGGAATGCCTGTTTATGGAGAGCAGCCATATTGTGATGTTGCTTGTCTGGTAACCTGGCCTTGAAGCTGTTTCACACATCTGAGCCTGAACTTTCCCTAATGGCCCTTTTATGCATACTAATTCCAGAGGCAACATACTGCATCTACTGAGTTCACAGGCTTTGCCAGTGTTTTCCTGACATCACCTCCTAATTAGGAAAGCACTGTCAGGCTATTCTTGGAAAATATTTTCTTCTGACTAGCTACATTTTGCTTTCATATAACATCTAGAGGAGTTAGCTAATTTTTAGAATGTTCACTTTATGACCAACATAGATGACTTTTACTTTCTTTTCTTTGCTATGGATTCACATTAGAGATAATACAAAAGAGGTAATGGGGATCCTAGGGAGTTTCTTTAGGGATTGACTTTACCAGTCTCATATTGAAATGGGGATACAAAAGGCCAAGAGGGCTATTAGAAATCTCACAAGAGTTAGCAGTCTTTTATCTAATTTTTCTTACAAGAAATTTTTATTATTCCATAGAGCACTTCTGATGAAAAAGCATTAATTTACTTAGTATAACAATTCTTTGCAATTCCACGCCAGAGAAAGTCATAAATTCAGTTCTGTTGAAGTTCAGGGATATGGTTAACCTGGTGTTTTTTATTGCCAAGCTGCTGAAAATATGCAATTAATTTTAAGCACATTTGATATTGAGATGATAGGGAAGATCTCTCTTTTTAGGAGTTCTGTTCAGATATTTTTTATCAAAAATTTATCATGCAGTTATTATCAGAAAAGTATTATAATGTGTGCTAGGGAGATAAAAGTGATTAATCAAACACCAGCCCTGGCAAATCAGAATTTAGAACTTGTGTTAATCTTTGAGTACTAGTGTGTTTCAGGACTAGTGGAGGAGACTCTCAATCTCAATTAGTTAGGCAACAAATAAGCGTAGAAGAGGGAATAGCAATCCATTTAAATGACACCCAACAAACCTCATGTGTATCTACAAATGCTCAATTTTCTGCTGATATGAAGCAGTCTTCCTTTTCTCAGAGAAACGACATATACTCCCTGATGGCCAACTTGAAGGATTTGACATTTCCAATGAATCTTCCCACAATTTTCACAAAGAATTTTCTTATCTTCTCATGCATTTCTCTTTCCATTGGTTTTGATGGTTTTCATATTTCACTCTCTGTGTTCTTTGACACATCAATTTTATACTCTTTCTGAGTTATACAAGACTCTTATTTAGCTGCAGATTTTATCTTTCCATTGTACAATTTCTTTCCTTAGCTTTTAAGGGTCCACATTCTGATGGTTGTGCCTCTGAGAATTGAAATGCTATCTTTAAGACTTTTTGTAGGCTTCAAGTTATTTTGTGTGTTGAGATTGCAGATGCATATACCTTAAAAGGTTTTTGCAGGCATTGGAGGCTTGCATTTGGTCTAGTGTCACTGATTTTTAGTAAATAGCTTTGAATGTGTTTTTGTCCTTTAAATATTTCACTGTTCACCTTCTGTTAATTTTGTTGTCAGATCCAGATCCTATGGTGATTTACATGATGTTTAAATGACACACACTATAAAGAGATGCCATAAACTGGAAGTAAGCACTATTCCATCTATTATCTCTCTCAGACAAGAGCTAACTGCTGTTTTTGACACACTATTTCTGCTCTCAGTGTATCCCAGAGGGTGAAACTGGATAACTATTGTTACTGTTCACATCTTACCCTTTCATTTGTTTGCCGGAAATTTTTTCACCTAGTTATTCATTTCTCCATCTATGCATTTATCTGTTACTATAGAATCCCAGCAAAAAATTGAAGAAGAGTAGAATCAAAAAAGAATGATGGATAGGTTTTCTGATTTATGGCCAGTTAGCCTAGATGAAAATGGTGAGCTTCTGTTGTAGGAGTGGTAGCTGTGTCATCTTGCCACCCAGCTCCCAGAGTGGGCGAGCCACATTCCCAGCACCTAGCTAACTTAATCCCAGAAATAACCACACAGAAATTGTATCAATTAAATTACTGCCTGGTCCATTAGTTCTAACCTCTTATTGGTTAACTCTTACATATTGATCTAACCCATTTCTGATAATATGTATTGCCACTTGATTGTGGCATACCGGCATGATTCTAACCAGCGTCCATCAACCTTCTGAAAACAAGTTCCAATCCAGATTCCCCTTTCCTTTGTTTCATAAGGCATTTTCCCTCAGCATTGTTAGTGAAACCAATATACCACTCGGCTTAAGAAAAAAAAAAAGCATTATTCTTACTATTTATGTCATTCCCAATGCACTCCTCTGGCCCTCACTCCAGGAAATCAATACACAGAAAGCTGTAAGAATAATTCTGCTTGTTGTTTTCTTTTTAATCACATATATACCCATATTGAAATAACATATTTTCTACTTTATTTTATTGTTTTCTACCAAACTTATAAGTTACCTTTCTGAGTACTTTGTTTTGCCATTCATGGCATAAAGGAGGTAGAGTAGGAGGCACTATTTGCTTCCCATCAAAAGAGAACAGCATATCTACCTGCGACTGAAAATAGCCCAGGGAAAGCTCATGGGCCCAATTAAATCTGCATCAGCACACATAGTGGAGCAATCAAGCAAGCAAACAAGCAAACACAGAGTAACTTCACAGAGAGGAGCTATCAGTATCAGATCAGCGGTAGGTGCCAGAGCAATCTCCCAGTCCTCTCTGCATTAGCTACTCCTGCCACGGAGGTAATCTGTCCTTCATTCTGTAAATGCTTGGAGAGGGAGATGCTGTTGTGGAATACTGTTACATGAAGGAGCTCTTGGTTTTCCCAGCCCTACATGCATTCAAGACCCTGGCGATATGGTCACACCAAATATACCTGCACCCTGTGGCTGCCTCTACTGTTACTCCATGTGTTCCTGTGTTCTAGATCCCAACTCTGTAGCTTTGTTATGTGGGCTCACACTGCCAACACTGGAGTCACTATTGCAGCAAACCATCTCTGCCCTGGGGCGTTAGAATCTGTTCGATACAAGCAGACTTACATTGTGGGCATTGGCTGCATGGCACTTCTGTGTCTGCATCTCTGATATCTGAAGCATTGCCAGAGAGAACTAGCTCGGATCCTAGCCCCAGAGTCACACCTAGGTTGCTTCATACATATGTGAACTCCAGATTCTATATCTATGGCTATCAAGCATGAAATTCTGTCTCAGACATGCCATGAAGCCGTGATGTCATTACTACTGTGGGCTAGTTTGAACTTTAGGCCTCAAAGCTTCAGTCTCTTTGCGTACTTGTGCTCCAAGCACCATGCCCACTGCCACCATGTGTGATTCCATGGTGCAGGCTCTGGAGTTGCTAAAACTCTGTTTTGTTCCAATTCTTTATTATGTAGCTACTCTGCAAGTACCCCCAGCTTATGCAATTACAAAACAGTAAGACTGACTTTGCCTTCATCACCTATCGTGCCTACTCAAATGCCTGGCACTGTGGCTGACTCACCTACGCTGCACACCAGTCTTCACTGTAACTGCCACTGGAGGTTTACTGCATCCCATATCCGACACTGCCAGATCACAGACCACTTAATATGCTTCTCTCTAATAGAAATCAAGTCCCTTCTCTACTGCCACCTCCTATATGTCTAGTTGAACAAAGAACTGACAAGCACCTTCTGTTCCCCTCAAGCCTCTGGAGAGGAAGGTAGAAGTAAGCCCAGCCCCTTCCCTGCTGAAGCTCTCTCTCTTGGTTAGAGAGTTGATAAGAAATCATGCTGTGCCATTATCTTGCACCCTCCCCCTGTCAGTTGCAAGGTAAGTTTGTAGTCCAATCTGTTGAGTACCTATCTGGTTCTACTTGTCACTAGGTTAGAACAGGCTCGATCATGTGGTTGGAAACTTGCTGACTTCCCCATGAAAACTTGTAAGAGTCAGAAACCCTTTTTGTTCAAGGACTTGAAGGCTTTTTGTTTCAGGCACCTCTAATGAAGCTCCTTTTTGTTTACAGACTTGTTTTCTCCCTAAGGGGCTTCTCAAGTCATCTTCTTCCCAGGAACTGTTTTATCTGCTATTTCATGTTAGTTATGACTCAGTTCTGGATCCTGATGAGAGAAAAGGGATCAGAAGAAAAGCAGCTGTCTTTGCCAGTATCACAACCTTGCTGGGACACCATGCTGGTCTCTGTCATCAATGTTGTGCTGAGCCTGGAGAGCATAACTGCTTGCTGACTACACTGCTTGCTATTAACCAAGACCAGGCTTCCACACTGTACCTAGAGGGTGTTCCCAGAAAGGGAGGTCTTTCCTCATAGGAAACAGCCAGGGAAGAATTGTCTGTGCCATTAAATGTGCAGATCAATGGAAGATACCCAGAAACACGGAAAACCAAGAAGCCATCTTCACCAAAACAACACCTACAGTTCTAATAATTTCAAGCAAATAGATGAATGCTTATGAAATTTCCCATCAAATATTTAAAAATACTCATTCTAAGTAATTTCAGTATACTGACTAAATATAGAGAACAATGATAAATATCAGGAAAATTTCTTATGAAATTGAAAATTTGGCATATAAAGAAACATATGACATAAAAACTCAGGACCCAGCAGCTGGAAAGATGGCTCTGTGGTCAAGAGAGCTTGTTCTTTTTTTAGAGGACCAGGTTCAGTTTCCAATGCCCATATTAGCTGGTTCACAACCTCCTATAACTCAAACTCCAACGTATTCTCACGCTTTTCTGGCTCCCATTGGTGCCTGCACACATGAGTGCACACATATAAAAATAAAATAATTCTTTAAAAAATTCTGGCATGAAGAATATGATGAAATGAAGACTATGATAGAATGTGCAAGAGGTAACCAGCAGCAGTGCTCAGGAATCAAAAGGTGGAGTGATATAAAGACAGCTTATTTGAAATTTTCTGTTGGGCTTTGGACCAAGAATGAATCAGGCTATAGCCACCTTCACCATGTGTTTTAGGAATCTATCAATAAAACTTCACCTTCCCACGCCATGATGAGCCTGTTTATGATTCTGAAATTCTTTAATAGAGTTTCAGGTTGCCATATTGCAGGTGAATAATTCTCACTTCTAAATAAATGCTTCCCTGTGCAGGCTTCCAGACTCCAGGATATCAGAAGGCTACTAAGGGCACACACCCTTATATGTAAAATGGATATGCCTTAAAATGGGTGATTCTCTTCCATACTTTCCACACAATCTCTAGGTCACATATCCTTCCTCCATTACTGGCAATGCAAGAGATCTCTGCCCTCACCTGTTGCCAGAGAATCAAGGACAGCTTGATTGAGGACAACTCATCAACCACACTGCAAGAAACCTCACTTTTTTTCCTGAATACCTATAGGAAAGAATTCCCTCTTTACTCATTTGTCTATGTGGGCCCAAACTCTCCACAGAACTCACTCCACACTGTTATCTGTCTGTCAACCACTTTAATAAATCTTTAACTCAAAAGGTCAAATCTGCCTCAATATTTCCCTTGAGTCCAACCCAAGGCCTTTCAATATACAATCAAATCTTAAATACTCTCACTGTGATGGTGGCTTGAAAAAAATTACATAAGTTTTTCCTGTGGGACAATGGTCTTGTACTTTGTAAAGATTTATCAATCATATTGTTTTTAATAAAACACTGATTGACTAGTAGCCAGGCAGGAAGTATAGGCAGGACGATGAGAACAGGAGAAATCTGGGACAAGGAAAGTCTCAATCTGCAGACATAACCCAGACACAGAGGAAGCAAGATGAGAATGCTTCACTGGTAAAAGGTACTAAGCCACATGCCTAACATAGGCAAGAATAATGGGTTAATGTACAATGAAAGAGTTAGTTAATAAGAAAGCCTGAGCTAATAGGTCAACCAGTTTACAATTAATGTAGGCCTTTTTGTGTTTTTTTGGGACTGAATGGCTGTGGGACCAGGCAAGACAGAAACCTCTGCCAACAGATCTTCAGTATAAATCTTAGAGGACAAAAAACTAAAATATATATCATTTCAATAATTTTTTAAAGAGTGATTAAATATAAAAACAATACAACCATGTGCACATACATACAATAAAAGAGAAAGAAAGAAAATGTTAACTGAAAACAACAAAAACGGCAGCACTAAATATTAATTATCTTGAACATAAACAGATTAAAAATTTTTAACTCAAAAAATTAAAGTGGCCAAATAGATTAAAAATTAAGACTCAACTACAAGCAATTTAGTCTTAAAGATATATGGAAAGTAACAGTGATAGGACTGAAGAAAATATTGTATACAAAGAAAAATGAAGAAAAATAAGCAGGAAAGCTTGGCCAAGGAGATGGCTCAGTGAGTAAAGGCACTTGCTGCCAAGCCTGATGACCTGGATTTGATTCTCAGGACCTACATAGTGGACAGAGAGAGTCACTGACTACCCTGAAAGTGTCCTCTGACCCTGTGCCTGTGCTGCAGTTTACCTATCCAACCTAAAAATAAATGCATATACTAAAAAGCAGGAATTCTTATTCTTAAAATAGACAAAATTGAATTCAATCCAAATTGTTTGTAGAGTAAAAATGATGATCTGTGGTGATAATGGAGTAAGTTTGTCAGCTACATATAAGAAACTATAAATATATATGCAGTCCAATATTGGAATGTCTAGATACAGAGAACAAATATGAATAAATCTGAGACATATCACATTACAGTAATAGATTCCAAAATTCTACTTTCCGCAGGAGACAGATCATCCAGACATAAAATCAGTACAGAAAAATTGGTTTTGACATGTGTTTGGAGCAAATGGATGTAAGATATATTCAGGGCATCCAACAGCAACAGAATACATGTTCTTCCCAAGTGCACATGGAACATTCTTCAGGGTAGAACATCTGCTAGGCAGCAAATGTCAAGTCAACATAAAAAGACTGAACTCAAGTGTCAAGTGTCGCCTTGTGAAGAAGTTAAACTATAACTCAAAACATGAAAATAGAAATGGTTTGCATATGTGAGCAAACTAAGCATGAACCTATCAACAAATGGATCAAGAATGTAATTAAAAATAATCGAACTATTTTGAAAAAGGTAAAAATGAAAACACAGCACACACAGAAAATACTGTTGGGTGAATAAAAAGCAGTTTTAAGAGGGAAGATTATCATAAATGGCTACATGAAAAAAGAAAGGTGGTGTGGGCTGGAGATATAATGTCATGGTAAAGCATTTGCCTAACATGAGCAGATGAACAGGACCATCAGTTCCATCCCCACCAGACTCATAAGAATCAAGGAACAGAACTCTTTTTAAAAACCCAATCTTATATTTTAAAGATGAAGAAGAAAAAGAAAAGGAAAAACACCCAATGTTGGTACTGAAATAAACAGCAAAGATCATAGAAGAAAGATGAATTGCAGACAGAGAAATGGGATTAAAAGGACTTGTTGAAGATATAAACAAATTGAACAACTTTCACTAATTAAGGAAAGAAGATAGAGGACTCAAATAAAATCAGAAGTGACAAAAGAGACATTATAAATATTCACATCAAAATGAAAAGTACCCTAAGAGGTAAATTTGAATAATGAAACTCCATTTAATTTAAAAACCTAGATGACATGGAGGCACCCTAGAGTCATCCAGTTTACTAAGACTGAATCATGCAGAGATAGAAAATGTAAGTGAGTCAGTCACAAGTAAGGACAATGGATGTCCTTGGGGTCCTCTCCCCTGGCTCTGGAGATGGAGAACTCCACTGATTGCTTCCATCAAGCACTTAAGAACTAACACAAATCTTCTTCAAATATTCTCAAAATATCTAAGAATAGAAAACATTTAAAACTCATTTCATGAGGCCAGCACTGGTCTGAAACAAAAGCTAAACATGCATGCCTTCAGAAAAGAAATCTAGCCAGTTATATCATGAAAAAACAAACATAAAGAGATTTTTAGATGAAGAGATTAAAGATCGCCAACCAATACTAGCAAAGTAAATTCAACAGCACATTAAGAGGATCAAACAGTCTGATCAAGAGGGCTAACCTCTGAATTGAATGAAAGTTAATTATATAATTATAGCAACTTGTACAGGAAAAAAAGCACATGACAAGAATTTATCCTTTCATGGTTAAAAAACAAAAACAATTTTTAACGCATTATGAATAGAAGAAATTTACCTAAGTTGTTGAAGGATTTTTTTTTTATCATGTATCGATGAATTTGGCTTGGGTTAGGAAAGAAATTCCCACAATTTGTGAAATGACCATAAGCAAAATTCCACACTTTGTACTACATATTCATGTGAAGTGTGCTCTCAACATTGTCAATTATAAAATCAAAATATTGATCAACTCTGAAGAACATTGATGATGTTGTGTGTCCAGAGTACCAGTCATCTAGGCAAGATTTAATTCTTTAAAAAGTAAAAATGAATAAGTTATATATATCTTTACCTTTTATCTAATATATATATATATATATATATATAATTTTAAGGTTTGTTTCTTTGTTTCTGATGGCTATCAGTAAATATTTGATGAACACTTACTGTTTTCATCTGCATGCCCAGTAATTTTTTTGGGTATAAAGATGTTGGGAGTAGGAAAAGCTTAAAAACCTACAAATAAAATATGTTGGAACTAACAAGAGAATTAAGAAAAATTTAAGAAAATGAAAGTGTGAGTTTGTTTAGAGGGAGTTAGTTGGATTTCTACAGAACATTAAATGCTTACCTTGAACAATAATTATTTTTTGACCATGCCTTCCCACATAATTGTGTAGTTTGACTGTAGTCTCTTTCATTGGCATGGTACAGTGAAGAAGAGTGATCTCTGAGTCATGAAATATGATGCAAAAATAAATGGTATAAATATTAAGTATGGAATAGCTCATGTGTAGAGTTGATTGCTGCCAAACAGGATGATCCGAGTTCATTCTCTGGAATCTACACAGTGAAATGAGAAAATCAGCTCCTTCAAATTGTCTTCTGAATTTCATGTGTGTGGGTGTGCAAGCTTATACACACCCACACACATGCATACTCACATAAACACATACACACAAATAAACATTAAAAAATTTAAAGAAATCCATTATGGAATGGTCTTTATGTGGTGATTCTGTTCTGAATAATGTTTGAAAATAAAAGAGGAACTGAACTTAGGGAAAACAAATGATGGCCCTTTGAAATGAAATAAAAAATTTAAGCAGTTTTCTAGATCATGAAAGGTTTAAAAGTTTGATGAGACTACATCATTTATAAGTGTCATAAGTAAAAAAAAAAAACCTGCCCCTCAGAGAGTGCACAAGTTTGTCTTTTGTTGCTTGCTGGGGTACAATATTGATACCTTTTTCATTTTAATTTAATATTTGGCTTCTTATAGAAATAAAAGTAGTTCTTTTAAGTGCCCTGTCTAACACTCCTTTTTGTTGTTGTTCCCATTTTCTCTCTAGGATTGTGCCTCCCCCTTAGGATTTTATATTGGGGAATGAATACATAGGGTTTAGTTCACAATAATCCAGGCTGACTTGTTTGATTCCTTCCTTGCATCTAGTTCTTACAAATGTGGTATGTATTTCTCTCTCCTTGTGGTCCTCTGTGGAGGAGTGTGGTAACCACAGTGAAGGGCCCTTTAAATTCTCTGGTCCTTGTTGCTAGTAAAAGGTTGTGTGTGTGTGTGTGTGTGTGTGTGTGTGTTTGTGTAAATGAATTCTTTGAGCTCAGGGTAAATAAATCCTCTGAGCTGAAATCTGAGTCTACGGAACCTATTTTGGAAGGTCTTGGTTACCAATCTTCTCAAATTGTGATGGACATGGGTGAGAGGAATGCTGTGGACCTTAAGTTCTCTTGGCCTTGTCTCTCTCTCTCTTGTGAGACTTTTCTGTAGTAACTTATTTTTAGTAACACAGGCATGGAAAAGAACAGGCTGGTATCTTGAAATATTAACTATCACTCCCAGATAACTAATCTGGTTACATTTGAATTACAAAGTAACATTCCCCAAAGAGTGTGTAAGGTTTGTTTTCATGTCAGCACTAAATATACTCTTTCTTCAACCCTCAAGTATCACTTAACACCCCTTGAGAAATATTATGTGCCCCACTAGTACATCCTAATTCAGAATGAGGGAAGAAACTCTTCCAGTGCCCTTTGCTTTAGAATAGAGAAGGGCATAAAACCTTCCCATGTTTGATAAATTGATTTCTGTGACCCAAATACTGGAAAGCCATGTACACTAGCACTATCCTGATGGTCATTAACCATGTGAAAACAGTAAATTCTTTGAGCTGGTCCCTTCTGTATATTTTTGAAATATGTGCTCTGTGCAGTGCGTATAAATCAATCTCTCTCCTCTCTCTTGTGTATGTGTGCTTCTGTTTAAGGTACAAGGAAGATGTAGAATGATAAAAGAATAATGAACCATGTGCCAGTGGAAGCATTTTGTATTACTTTTGAAACCAAAGCACTGCTTATCAGTAGGTTTATGTGAACAATAAAATAGAGAGCATGTATTAAGCAGAGTGCATTGCACGTAAGAAAGTTAAATACTGTCATGGGAAGTGGTCTTACAGGTATGAACTTGGTTATGACATACTCTACCTTGGAGTCTAACGACAGCATTGGCCTAAAGCAACTGGTGCCTCATGAGTCACTTACCTTGTTACTAGGTTCATGTGTACACATGTGTACACAGTATGAAATAGCCTCCTAAACTTAAGCATTTCGTAAACTGCTCAATTTCTTATTTCTAATTTACTATAAAAATCATGCTTTTCTGAGTAGCAGATATCTAAAAGATTCATTTGTGGGTTCAGTCTTATCAAGAAAACATCTTTTTTAATTAAAGGCTTTTGAGATCGCTAGTTCCAGTGAATAGAGAGCATGTCATTTTCTAGGAATTCGGCCTGGTTCTCAGCCGTTCTCCTGGTATGCCAGAATAAGTTCAACAGAGACACTGGGAAGGCCTCGGGTCAAAGTTAGATATCAATCATTACAACTTCATCCACAGGATTAGCTAGAGTCCTCAAAGAGAAGTCACAGGGCTCCTAGGGTGAAAGGTAGGAAATCCTCATCCATCCTACAGTCTTGGGGGTGAAGTGTGGTGATGTGGATGTAAGAACACAGCAGGGGACAAAACTGAAAGGTTGAGATGAGGAAAGAGTCTAGATGGAGTACTTTGTACTGTAATAGAGCCCAGGTCCCAAGTTGCATGTTTGACTCAGAAAGTGTTGTGTTGCAGAATAAGAGGGCAGCGGGAGAGGGGGCAATGATAGACTAAAGCCTTGAAACCTTGTAAGCCTGGCTCCTACTTCCAGGACGAGTGTATAGCAGAGTTGCAAGCAGTCAGGTAGCCTGGCTTTCATATAGACTTTGCCTCCTATTAAGAGTTTGAAGTGGAACAAATTAATCTTTTTTGCTTCAGTGTCTTCAGTATTGAATTCCTCCCTTCCCTTGCCTCCCTTCAAATCCTCCCGTATACCCTTCCTTTCTCTCTTCCAAATTCATGTGCTACTTTTTCATTAATTGTTATTACATGCATGTATGTATATGTATGTGCATATATGCTCCTAAATAAAATAGTTACTCATATGTATGCTTTTAATGATGACCATTTGGTATTGAATAACCAATTGATGTATTCTTCCCTGGAGAAAACTATTTCTTCCAATCAATATTCCTTGTTGACTGTAGTTCTTTGAGGGTTGAGACCTCATAGGTTTCCCCTGACCTGTTTTGATCTATTGTTGTTTTCATTCGATTTGCTTATATCTATTGTCTTATATCAGCTCATGTTTAGCCATTTAAAAATAATAGGTTGGTAACTTTTATATTCAACTTTATAAACTGAATATTGTGTCAGAAAGAAGCACATTTTTTCAATAGCATCCCTTTGTTACCAATTTGCAATGTGTTTTGACTATATTTCACTTGACAAAAAATGTTAAAAATATAGAGAAAAACCCACCAAAGATGTTTTCTTATCTTGTCCAATCATCTAGATACCCAGCACAAACACAGAATGTGTCTTTGTAGCCCAGCTGTCACATTCCAACCTCCAAAACCACTGTGACCTGTCCTCTGAGATTTGGTGGTTGGGGGCGGGTAAGTTTTTCCACCACTGAGCTTTAAGACTCAGCTACTGCCAAAAAAAATCTGTGCAGCAACTTGTCAGGCCAGCAACTACAACAGCAATGAATATAGGCTTTCTAAGACAGAAAGCACAGCATAAATGAAAGCCAATACCCCAGGAGCAAGTGACCAGAAAACACTAATGAGGGCCCATTAACACATTCAAGTTAGATTCTGAGTGTCTCTTGCAACTCAGTCTCCCAAGTACTGTGGGGCTTTAGGAAAGGATGTTTTTGTGAAGATGCAGCCTAACAGCCAGCTCTCTTTCCTAGATAGATGCCCTATCTTGACCGTAGTGTTGGACTCTTGATGTCACCCCAGCACTTGCTGCCCTGAAGATCTGCATAACTTTGAGTTGATTCTGGATTCTGCAGCTGTTGCCATTGGCAGGTGAATAGCCGTGCTGGGTCCTCATCTGTCTTCAACTACCTACGGACAGATATCTATCTGCTAATTCACTCCACACAGCATTGCTTACCTCTACTTGATGCTCACGTTGGAGGCCAGACACATTCCTTGTGCTTTTATGTGGGATCTGAATCACCGCAGAGGCTAATAGTGTTTTTCACTTTTTATTATACCAGTGAAATGGCCAATTGTGATTACCCTGTATTGTGATGAATATCTAAACCGAGAGTTTCTAATTTGTTCCAGTTTCATATAAATTTTCTGCTCCTGACTCATGGTTTTGTATCCTTTCTCTAAGCAAACTGCAAAATCTGGCCCCCAACACACTACCTCTACTACCATTAGAGGACCTTGCACATGCCTAAATAGGTATGAATGCTGATTCCACGTGAATGCTATTCAAATCCCAGTCTCTGGGTACCCCTCAACTCCAGGAAAACCTATAGATGTACAAAGAGACTAGAAGTGGAATATGAGCTGAGTCTGTGTGAGCTTCAGTTTTTATTGGTTTCTCTATTACTCAGGCTATAAGAAATTAGGGTCAGGAACAAAGAAAATAGTAGCTAGATTTTAGAACTCCCATCATCTTCCAGCTATTGTACCAGTTTTCTGCTTGTATTATTTTATTTTGTCTTCATTTTATTACTATAAAGTAGTCCTTTTTCTATTCATATGAATTACAATAGAGGCTCTGAAAGACAAAGAGGTTGAAAAATTCATCTTCACTTCTGTGGCTTCCATTTCAGGAAATCTGATTTCAGAGTTCACTGTGTGTATCATACTTTATGGCTCACCTCAACTCTCTAGAGGGGAATGGGAGGCTTGCTTAGGTTTAGATAACTCATAGGTCATCATAGTCCCAGATTTGATTCTTAACTACCTGGAGGAGAATTCCAGCTAATGAACCTTGGCAAACAGTATTTAATTAGCTGTGTGTCCTGCTTTCAAGAATAAAGTAGGAGAATTCCAGGATCACTGTGTCAGTTCATCTTTTAAGCAGAGCCTTTGTGGAAAACTGACTGCTGGCCTCCTTTGTCAATGATAATCTGCAGTGCAATGATATTTGATGGGCACATTGCCAAAGATGGAAGTCTTGTTTGTTTGTTTGTCTTTCAGCTTTTCAAAGGCCGTAGCAAACACTGCTTTAGCAATCTATTTAATCAGTGTCTGAATTATTGATGTAGAGGAAAATGATATGCAATATGAATATATGGACTGTGTTATTTATTAGATGAGCTAATGGGACTTGTGTAAGTTATTTGCTTTTTCTAGTTCCTTCCTTCTCTAGAGATTTCTCCCTTTATTACTGAAGCAAACAGTGGTCACAACATTTTAGAGTTGTATCTAAGTGAAATAGTCTACCTTTCTGAAAATGTATACGGTGGTGAATTTTTATCAAAGAACATAACCGAGGGCATTCTAGTAGGATTACACCGCTAGTACAAGTTATCGGTTCTTGAAGGTCCTTGGATATGGATGAAATGCTGGAAGTACACCTGCAATTAGTTTTGGAGGCATGCGCTAATTGTTGCTAAATAGGAAGACAAGTCCTGGAATGCTTTGGGGCTAATTGCAGGGCTTGCTAATGCATTAATTATTTGTCTTTCATAAGCAGTGCCTATACAAAAGGCTGGAATTCAACACTCTCCCCAGGTGATCCTTAGGATGATAGCTTGAGTTCAAGTATAGAGATGCAGTTCTTATTTATTTACTATCTAATCTTTTTTTGAAGAGTATAATTTTGTGATTATTTATTTATTTAATTTTATTTACTTTTTTAAAAGAAAACAGGTTATTTTTTTCATTTTACATACTAATCTCAGTTTCCACTTCCTCCCATCCTCCCATTCCCTCCACCTCCACCCCACCCCAACCCCCGTCTACTCCTTAGAGAGGGTAAGGCACACTGCTTTGGGGGAAGGTCCAAGGCCCTCTCTACTATATCTAGGCTGAGCAAGATATTTATCTAAAGAGAGCAGGTTCCAAAAGAGCCAGTACAAACAATAGGGATAAATCCTGGTGCTACTGCCAGTGGCCCCACAGTCTGCCTCAGCCATACAATTGTTACCCACATTCAGATAGTCTAGTTTGGACCTATGCTGTTTCCTTCCCTGTCTGGCTGGAGTTGGGGAGCTCCCTTTTGCTTAGGTAAACTGTTTCTTTTGGGGTAGTCATCATTGTCTTGACTTCTTTGCTCATATTCTTACTCCTCCCACTCTTCAATTGTATGTAGGGAGGTTAGTCTAGAGTTCCAATGCAGGTCTCTGCCTCTGTTTCCATCAGTTGATGGATGAAGGTTCTATGGTGGTATTTA
>JAQHUG010000019.1:764934-820704 GCA_028555095.1 Dicrostonyx torquatus | reverse complement strand
CAACCCTATATCAGACAGGGGACTGATGTCGAAAATATATAAAGAACTCAAGAAATTAGACATCAAAATTCCAAATAACCTAATTATCTAATCCTCTTATATGATATATTTTGAGGATATTCTTTGTCTTCCCCAATTCATTCCCAGATCCTTCTTACCTCCCTAACCACACAAATTCACATAAAGTGCCTCCTATAACTATAAAATCAAATGAAGTACCTTCCATCACGATGAATGCTTCTCCATAGGTTGAAGTTTCTACTTGAGCATCAGCTGGATTTTACCATGTAATGATGTAGGTAATTTGTGCCTTTGGCTATAGAACCTTACAATCAGGATATGGAGAGTAATCAATAGCCTTCTGATGTTTAAGGAGGTCTATGAGGCACCTATGGCCAATGACTCAACAAGATGTAGGCCATTCAGGGCAGAAAAGCAGTTCTTAACTGTACTACAAATTGTTAATGATAGTGGAAGAGTAATAAGAAAACAGCCAGTATTACTCATGCTTTGTGTGCTGTGGAATTCAGAATATGTCTTTCAGTACCCTATTCTGTTGTCTCTGCTATACTTAATTACTGTTACTTAGACACATACTGGGTTTGATATACCTATTTTTTGAAACTTCTTGTAAGTCCTTGTTCTACATATTTTGTTTTCCTTAGTTCCTTCTGAGAACATTATGTAATAAATTAAAAAGTAAATGCATCTCAGACACACACGGTTTTCAAATGGCACTTGCATAATATTTAACATTTGGTTAATAGCTGTGAAAATAAGGTGTATGCGTATCTCTAGTAATGCATTACCAAGAACAGCATCTGTGGTTGACAGGTCTTTCATAAAGAAGGCACTGGAGCATTTGGAGACTTTTTTCTATTTATGTAGTCAGAACAAAATGAGTGTTTACCCAAATGCTATTTATTTGTTGCTAGCATTTGCTAGGCAAGTGTTTTGGTGGAGCCAAAATTCAATGTCACCCTACTTCTTCCCAGTTACATTTAACAAATTGAAAAACATTGTTGAGTGAAACATTTTAGAACATATTTCTTCTATCTTACTTTAGAAAAAAAACAATTACCCAACAGAGAATTTTGTTTAACCTTCAGTTTAAATCAGCTTGGAAGATAAACTTAGCATTGACTTCTTTTGCAGGCAAGGTGCATTTCTCTGTAAGACCCTATTCTAGTCAAAAAGGGTATCAAATCACTGCACCATGACAGTATTGGCGTACATCTAGAGGTCAGATGGTCTATAATATTGTCTTCTCTTTCTCTTTATTTCTGGTCCAGAGTTGTTTTCAGTGACAGTCTGGGAGACACATTTAGTGTTTTGTTTAAAGTTTCACTTGTCCTTGTGTGATTTGTGCCACAATTACTGGGTTCTGGATGATTGAGTGGGTAGCTTTATATTGACATAGTTATTAAGTAATGTGACTAGTAGTTTGCAGTCTGCTGTAAAGTAGGAGGCTGGTGTGTAAAACAGCCAGAACTAAAGTTTTAGAGACATCCATGATCCAAACACACAGTAGAGAATAGCACACTGTGGGCCCAGAGACCTGGAAAAGTAAGGCAGCAAATATGGAGTTAGGGCATTTGATATGAGAGAAATTATGTTAGTGGTGGCAGATGGTGGAGATAAGACATAATATCTTACCCTAGAAAAATTTAACCTAGCCTAAGAGTATAAATACTTATTTGAGATAGTTGAAATAAACTATTATGTTTAGGCAATAATCAACATTAAATTGGAAAAAGTTCGTGAACTATTGACATTCTATCCTCTTATCTCATTGTGAACTTCTAGGCAACCTTTGAATAATTTTTTTTTTTGAGACAGGGTTTCTCTGTAGCTTTGGAGCCTGTCCTGGAACTAGCTGTTGTAGACCAGGCTGGCCTCGAATTCGCCTGTCCCTGCCTCCCGAGTGCTGGGATTAAAGCATGTGCCACCACCACCCGGCTTGAAGAATTTTTTTTTAAAACTCTATTTGAAATTGAAATACAGTTGTATCACTTTTTCTACTCTCTTTCCTCCTTCCAGTACCTCCCAGCTAATCTCCTTGGAATCTTTCCAATGTGTCTGCCCCCACTCTCAGTTTGATAGCTTCTTTTCTGATTATGGTTACATACAAACTTACATACATACATACATATGCATGTATATGCTTGTGTACTTGAATGCATGTGTCCATGTGTGTAATCAGATGTGTCTTTTTTTTTTTTTTTTTGCTGGTAGTGTGTATTTGGTCTCAAGACCAAAGGTACTTCTCTTTGGGAGAAGCTAATTCTCCTCCCCAGCAGTCATTATTTTTCTAAAGTTTTTTTTTTTTTGGTCTATGTATGGAATCCTGCAAAATTTTACCCCTTCCACATTAACATGTTCATTGATAATGTCATTGTCATGGTTTGGTTTATGAAGCCATTTCTGGGTGAGACTGTTTCAGAGTTGACTTCCTTGGGTTCTGACTCCTGCAATCCTTCTACCCTTCTACAATGTTCCCTGAGCCAGAGGTGTCTGAGCTGTGACATGGTTTATCTGTTGAGGCTGGGTTCCCTTCAGTTTTTCAGTCTCTGTATTTTGTCCAGTTGTTTTCTGTGATGGTTTCTATTTCCTGTAAAGTAATGTTGCTTTGATGAGTGAGTTATGGCCACCCTTAATCAGTGAGGATAAGGATACATTTTAGAATATAATAAAGACCTATGCTAGCCTAGCAAAGTGCAGGTAATAGATCTTTTATTCTAAGGTTCATAATCTCACATACCCTCAGAAAATGGCTAATATCCCAGTATCAGGCATGATTTCCCCCA
Source organism: Dicrostonyx torquatus (assembly GCA_028555095.1). Classification (NCBI taxonomy): domain Eukaryota; kingdom Metazoa; phylum Chordata; class Mammalia; order Rodentia; family Cricetidae; genus Dicrostonyx; species Dicrostonyx torquatus. The sequence continues at coordinate 817,897 of JAQHUG010000019.1, read as the reverse complement.
GATTAATGTATGTTACTTCAGTTAGATAGCTACTTCTTGCCACTGACATAGTATTGCTACTAACCGAACTTTTATGCATATCTTGCCATGATGGTGATTGGAGTGATTTTATGTGTCGTTAATGGGTAGCGCTGCTTACTAGTTTCTCTCCCTGGTCACTCTGAATATTGTGTTGTGGAACCATGAATGATAGACAACAGGAAGAAAGTTTTCATCTCAGACCCAGCTGGAATCATTTGTGTCCTGTGTCCTAAGTGTGTGGCATCTTCAACAATAGAGGCCCACCTCAACTCTAATAGCCAACCAAGAACTGCAAGAATGTTATTTTGGGAGTGACTTGAGCTACCCTACCCAACTATGGGAAAGAAGGTTTCTTGTGCCTGATACTGGGGTTTTGTTAGTTTATGGTTGTTGTTGGGAGTACTGCCTACCTGAGAAGCTTAACTTTTAAAAATATATGTATATTATATACAACATATACTACATATATGCACACATTACATATACATATATGTGTATGTTTATATATAATGTGTATATGCATATATGTTTATATATAATTTTAAGTAAATATCAAATGATATGAATTCTTGAGGCTTTATCAAACAAGTGTGGTGTTATCTGTCTCTTGTCCCTCCTCCTTCTGTATTAACTTCCCTCCCACCTCCCTCGTTGCTGCTCTATCCCAATTATTTTCTTTTATACTTCATACCACTTGAATTATACTAGTCTCATTTCTAGTCCCCACCTGATCTATGACCTCATTAAACTTCCCTGGTTTCTGTGCATACTTCCTGCTGTGCACTCACTTCTGAAGGTTGGAGCTAGGTACCACTGGTGAGTGAGAGTGTGTAGAGCTTGTGTTTCTGAAACTGAGTTAACTCATTCAGTAGACTCTTTTGTAGTATGCTATCTCATCAGACTTCCTTGGGTTGCCACAGCAACTTATTATTAATGACACAGTGACTTATTATTAATTATGAAAGTTTGACCTTTAGTTTAGGCTTTTTCTTAACTAGCTCTTATAACTCAACTCATCCCTTAATCTATGTTCTACCATGTGGCTCAGTTACCCCTCCCCTGTCCCGTATACGTATATCCTACTTGTTTCTCATCTCACTGGTGTCTTCTTCTCTCTGTGTCCCAGAGTCCTCTCTCTCCCTGGAAGTCCCATTTGTTTTCTCCTGCTTAGCTATTGATAATTGAACTCTTTATTAAACCAACCACAGTGACACATCTTCACACAGTATAAACAAATATTTCACAACAATCTTTTTTAGATCTTTTTGCCTGCAAATTTTATGATTTCCCTTTTCTTTAGAGCAGAATTATATTCCACTGTGTATATGTACCCATTCATCCGTGGAAGGACATTTAGATTATTTCCATCTCCTGGATATTGTGACTAGGTCAACAGTGAGAATTAATAAACAAGTATCTGTGGAGGAGAATATCAAGACCCTCGGACACATGCCAAGGAGTATGTACATCTGGGTCATTTGATTTAATTTATTTTTAGTTTTTATTTTTCGGATTCTTCATTTCCAGAGCAGTTGCATCGATTTGTAGTCCCACCAGTTGTAAATGAGGGTTTCTCTATCTGTACAACCAAGTCAGCTTCTGTTGCCAGTTGTTTTGTTGTTATCCATTCTGACAGTAGGAAGACAAAATCTCACAGGTATTTTAAATTGCATTTCCCTAATTGTTAAGGATGATAAGCAATTTTGTGGTATTTTATAGTCATTTAAATCTATTCTCCTGAGAACTCTCTGTGTAGGCACCAACCAATTTTTTGTATTGGATCATTTATTTCCTTGACCCTTCGTTTTATGAGTCCTTTGTATATTCTAGATATTAAGCCCCTGTAATAATATTGATGGCATAGAGTCTCTCTCAATCTGTTGGTGTCTTCATCACTAGACTTTAGGTGTGCAAAAGTCTTTTAGTTCTATGAGGTACTACTTGTCAATTGTTGGCCTTAATTTCTTGGCTAATGGAATTCTGTTCAGAAAGTCCTTTCATACATCTGTATCCTATTAGGTACTACTTTTGTTTTCCTCTAAAACTTTTAGTCTTTCAAGTTTCAAATTGAAGTCATTGATCTACTTGAATATAATTTTTGTGTAATGTGATATACTGTCTAACTTTATATTAGAAGAATTCTTTAAAACTATAAAAACCGTGCATTAAATGAGTGAATAATGATGATGCTAAGAAATTTGATTACATGTATTTATTAAGATCTTGTGTATGTTTATATTGGGTAAACATGAAAATATACCATATCATACCTCTTCTTAATGGAGCTATAATTTCTTCTACTTTATAGGTGAATAAACAGGGATTCAAGTGAAATTTAAGTAGTTTTCATATGGAAAAGATTCTGATTCTGAACTTGTAAAAACACATCTAACTTAATGGTTTCTTATATTAATGACCAGTGAAAATAAAACTAGTTTACAATCATAGTTCTATTTTAATTTCCCAGAAAGAATATGTGAATATGAGTATAAATATGTGAAATCAGAAGGTTCTATGTGGTAAAATGTAGAACATATAATAATATAGGATTATATTTGACCTAAAATATTTTACATGTACTATAAATATGTTATACATTTATATATTTGTATAATATAAAACTATCAAATTACATATAAATACAAGTTATTTAAATTTTTGTAAAACAAGAATATACAAAATAATGAAATAGATGAACTGAAAATAACAGAATTTGTATATTTCAACGTTTATTCATCTCAAGTCTACTTTTTTATACCACTAAACTGTTATAAATTTTTGTTTTCAGGCAATTACCTTTAAATTAAAATAAAATACTTAGGATATTCTGTAACAATTTGTCAAACTGATTCCAATAATGAAGGATGGGCATTCTCGGTTATTTATAATGCCTTAAGTCACTTTTCTATATGACCCAGTTTCAAAAGGTAAAGTATTTCTCTTAGTTCTGTACCCAATATTTTTTTTGTTGATTATTCTTAAATTCCCACCTTTTCCTCTTTATCAGTTTTCTACTGTATCTTTTGACTTGCCTGACTGTAAAACTGCTACTAACATCCTGCTCTTCCTTTACTCTTGACGCTTCTTTTCAGACAGTCAGGTCTAAGTATTTCTTTCATAGCATCCAGGATGGTAAATTTTATCCTCATCTCTCTAGTTATTTTAACTTACAGGCCAATCATTATGTTGTGAAAAGTTAATTGCTAAAATAATTCAAGGCAAAACCTTATGCTACCCTGTGCCATCTTTTGTGAGATGGATGGAACTCTAGCAATCAGAGTTGGTATTAAGTTCAAACCTGAAAAGTTCTTGCATCTTGCCTATCCTGGCTGTCTTCCTTAAATACAATATCTCAAAAAGATACTTTGATACATTATAGTAGGGAGGAGAGGGCTGCATCCCACTGCCCCGATAGCTTACACCTGAAATAACCACACAAAAATTGTATTAATTAAATGACGGCCTGGCCCATTATATCTAGCCTCTTATTGACTAACTCTCACTTCCTGATCTAACCCATTCCTACCAATCTGTATTCACCACGAGGTTGTGGCTTACCAGGAAAGATCCTAACCAGCCTCAGTCTCAGACAGGAGTTTCATGGCATCTTCCACATTGCTCTTTTTCTCAGCATCCTGTTCTGTCTACTCCACCTAGCTAATTTTCTGCCCTATCAAAAGGCCAAGGCAGTTTCTTTATTCAACCGATGAAAGCAACACAAATACAGAAGGACCTCCTACACCAATACAACTTGACTGAATTTAAGAATACAGATGTCTATACTTTTAACATCCATACAAGCTGATGAGAATGACCTAGGAGATATAAGACATTTGTCACTGAGTCATGTGAAAGAAATAACACAATTACTCTTAGAACTGCAAGACTACATGTGATGACTATGACAGTGTGGGTGTGAGTGTACTATTTGTATTTGTGGTATTTGTACTGGGGGAAAGAAGTTGACTCATCTCTGAACACAACAAGAAAAAACAGGAACTTATAGCCACAAACCAGAGTAATGTAGACAAATTAGTGGTTGGAAAGTTACTAAAAAAAAAAAAACAAAACAAAACATCAAATATATGGGAGATTGGGTTAGTGAACCTAATAAATTCTTATGAAAGGTAGACTAGGTACTCATATAGCAGCTTGAGATGATGATGATGTTCAATGACATAAGATAATCAGATATCTATGGAAGATAAGATCCTTGCTACAAATGGGTTCTTGGAAGACTATCTAAAAACTGGGTCTTGGTAGGGTCCAAGAATTGTGACTAAACTTTGGTCATGGAGAGAATTTGATAGAAATAATGTAAGACTTAGTTATTAATAAAGCTATTTTCCTGGCATGAGAACAGTAGTACGAGTTATCATTTATTGATCACTTACTGTTCCATCGCTGGATACAATGGAATAGTTAAGTTGAGCTGGCTCCCAAATGTCTCCCTAGAAGTTGATTCCATTACAGCCAATGAACAAAAAGCTATTATCCTATTCCTGTCTGATTATAAAGAAGCGGTGGAAACAAGTTCATAATTTCTCATGAGAAAACCAGAGAATGAATAAATGATTAAATTCATTAATGGAAATAAAAATGAAATGTTCAGATTTCGTGTCTTTAGGTAGCACTCCCACATGAATCTTTAGTGCCATTCTTCGAGATAAAGATATTATTTTTAAAATATAGTCTCCTAACCTTATAAAGTAGCTGATCATGAGTTTTCAGGTAGTTGCATTTAGACAACAATGAAAGTATTTTATATTTATGTGATACTTTTAATATTTCAAAAACAATTCCTCTCAATTATCTGATACCTTATGACATAAAAAGTGTTATTCTAGAAAAATATTTTAATTAATTAATTTTTATTGTACAATGATGATATTGAATCTCAAAAATGTTATTACTTAACATTCAATTGCTGAAAAATTGCAATTTTAAAAAATGCACAGAATGGATTTTATACATACTTTTAACATGGAGGATCCATTACCATATGAAGGCATGTGAATTTAAATAGCATGTGTCAATGAGTAAACAGGGAGGGTTAAGCTCCATCCTTTACCTAGTCTGCTTTGATCTTCTCCATGTTTGTCATGATATAGAGAGTCTTTTCCTTACTTAGTCGCTTAATATAGTTTGTCTTTTCTTAATTTATACACTACAGTGAGTCTTAACTAGAGTTTTTAGTGCTACTATCCTTCCTATATATTTGAAATATTTATTTTTCTTTTTTCATCTTTTCTTTTATGTTTTGTCAGGCATTCATTTATGAAATCTATGGGTAATGCATTATGCATTTGATATAGTGTTTTGCTTATGATAAGTAGCCAATAAATGACAACTTATACTACTATTCATACAGCTACCATGACAATTACAATAAATATTAATAATACTAATGTGTTAGGCTTCCAAATGCAAGGTATGGATATTTCTTTCATGGTTGATAACTTGATAGAAAAATAAAACAGTATAGAATTGACTTAGGGTTGTTCCTTTGGCTCTTTCTTGGCTTTTCACTCAAGGTCAAAGAGCTTCTTTTAGAATATTGTTTGCCACTAAGTATGTGAAACAACCAATATATCATCAAAGGTATTTCGGCACAGCTGCTACAATAAACATTACTTTCTGATGAGATAATATTTGAATCAATATCTTAAGCCATGGATTTCAAGATATCACTTCCCAGATTTTGATATAGCATTGATAAAGCAATGTGGGAAGGTAGCATTTTCAATGTTTTTTTTTTATGTGAAACTTTTAAAATCTACTTTTAAAAATTTAAAAGTAGATTCTGCAGGAAGCTCAGGATGAATGGAGTTGAAAATGTAAAGGTGGCTTCTAGTGGAAGAGATTTTCAAACCATCATAAGGACTCAGTGGATATGTATTTGATCTCATGAGGTCAGGAAAGAATTAAACACAGTAATCCTTGAATTTTATTTGTTAGATAGTTGAGGAATAGTCCTACCCGATGCCAGTTGTGGCAGGGGTGTTGAATAATTGAGTCCTGTTCAGAGACTGTGAAACTGATATGTGATGTTGCTACATCAGCAGCAGGACAATCAGAAGACTATCACACACACTTGACATTGATGGAGAATTTAGGTCAGACATTCACAAATAGAATATAGAAGTCCAACTAAACTCATGGTATTGTTGGGGAGGAAAACTCACAAATAAAATGAGAGACCCAGTTGCTAATTTATCTCCAACTTCAGTCTGACAGGAGAGTGAAGAACAACATGTTTTTACTGCCAGAGATAGAAAAGATCAGTGAAGTGAATGTGAGCTTTCAAAGTGCTTGTCACCCACATCTGGCAACAGCAGAAGATGACTTCACTCTTTGGTTGGTTTGGAGGTGAAGAGGCAGGTGAGATCTTTTGCTTCTGATGGAATTTCAGAACTAAGGACCACGAGAAGCTGAGACCTCAGACTGCTTCTCATAGAGACATGGATGGAGACTGACTCCCTTTCTGAGAAAATGAGGCAGATAAGGGATATTCTATGATTGCTTAAAATTTTCTCAGGTGACCATACTTTGTACCAGCTGCCTTGGGAAATCTGACAAAACCTCAGAGAAGGCAATTTAGCTGTAGGAGATGCTTGAGAACATTTAATTTTTTTGAGTCTTTGAAAGATTGGAAGCAACTTTGGCTTAGAAGAACCCAGAGTAGCACTTCCTGAGCTTCAACAACCAAGCTCAATGTATTTGCAGTGTAATTACCAATATTGAGGATTATGGCCACCTAACTTGGCAGACTATTTCTCTTTCTTTGGCTCACTCCTTTAATCAAGGGCAGGCAGTTTAGGGGCCAAATTTGACAGCTGCGATGCTGGAGAGAGATTGGGAACAGCGCTTTCGGATGAGATACAGTTTTTCTAGCTTTTGTGTCAAAGCAATTGGCAATCTATTAGAAAGTTTCATTGTCTACATCAAAGCCAAGAGTCTGTAGTACCCTGCCTCTGGCACAAGTAACAATAAAGTGGCACAAGTAGAATAAAGTGTTTGTGATAAAAATTTCATTATATTCACATCTATGGGATCAAAGAAGAAGAAAAATGGCCAGTGCTTTTGTAAGAAAATTTGACTTACCTGGATTTCTTTGTCTGCATGTTGAAAGTCCCTGAGTCACTCAAAGGTAATGCCATGTGACTTCAAAGATTTCATGCTCCCAAATGTTTTCCTTCAGCTGGAGACTCTTGTGGAAAAGCTGCAACAGCAGGAGCAATGGCAGCAGCCACAACCAACACACATTAGCAGAGCAGACCAGCAGTGGGCCACATCTGCTGGGTTATTCTGATTCAGTACCTCTGTAGACGATGTTATTTTGATGAATAATCAAACTACAGAAATTTTCACAAACCGTCTTGATTTCTTCTCATCACCCTTTAGTTTTTTGCTATTGTTGAAAAGAGGATTTGCTATATAAAGGGGAGTGATCTTGAATTTGCAATCTTCCTGCTTTAAAAGCTCCTCCATGATAGAATTATGAACATACACTACCACACCCACCTCTTCTTAGTTCTTTTTTCTCTATGTTTCCCTTTCTTGGTTCTCATCTCTCCAGATATAAATAATCCCTATATCAAGATATAAATTTTCCCTTAATAGTCCTGGATTTACTTTTTGCACTGGTGGTGGCTTACCTTAAGTATAACTAGTATATTTATTTTTATTCTGTAGATTTTTAGCCTTTAAAAAAGCTGATCTATCTGCTCAGATGTCATGGCACAAAAGCAAAGCTTGTGAAATTTGTGATAATTCTTCTGAAATTAGAATCTGAATAATCTTTTATAACAAAAGGAGCCCAGTTCTCCATTTGTTGACAAATGGCGAAAAGGCAAACATTGGATTTTACACACAAGTCACTTTTCCCAACTCCTGTAGCTAAGATTTTCATTGAACTAAAGCCACAGTCTCCCATTTTAATGCCGTATGGCTCTATTGTCTTCTTTCATCATGGCTTCTATATTTTCAAAAATATGTATTGCCTAAGTGAATGATGAAGGAACATTATGTTTAAAGACTGCAATCCCCTACTGGAAAGCCCAGGATACTGTTCCTTCCACTTGGCTCCACATCCACTACCAGGAGGTAGCTAATAAAGTTGTAGAAAGCTTAATTTACTCCTTTAAAAATGTCAAGTTTCTGCCGGGCGGTGGTGGCGCATGCCTTTAATCCCAGCACTCGGGAGGCAGAGGCAGGTGGATCTCTGTAAGTTCGAGACCAGCCTGGGCTACAAGAGCTAGTTCCAGGACAGGCTCCAAAGCTGCAGAGAAACCCTGTCTCGAAAAATCAAAAAAAAAAAAAAACCAAAAATGTTAAGTTTCTTTTTAGTGTTTGTATGTGTGTTCTTGAGTGCAAATGCCTGTGAGGATTAGATGCTTTATATCCACCTGGAGCTTGAGTTACCAGTGGTTGTCACCTGCCCGAGATGAGTGCTGGTAACAGAACTTGGGTCTTTTGATGCAACAGTCGGTATTCTTAACCACTGAGCAATCTCACTCTATTTACTCCATTCTTTTGCTACTTTATAGTGATTATAAAAATGACAGTGAAGGGTTATCAGAACTGAACATCCGATCCAGTACTTAGATGATAGTTTCCATTGATAGCAATGCTAGTCTATAATTTCCCAAATATACTCTCTTAGAATCAGCCCCAAAGGAGCCTTTTGTTTGTAAATGTCCTCAAAACATACAATTTGTAAAACTCTCAAAAATAATTATTTTTTACTCTGGAGATGCAATAAATAAAATTCAAAACCACAGCCTGTTTCATTATTTCTTTGAGCTTTCTTGAACATTTTTTATGCATTCCCTTTCTTAAGTTTGAAGGTTAATTGCTAATCCTCCATCATGCAAAGTGTCATTCTCCTTATTACAAAGCCAAATCAAACACTGCAATGCCCCTTATCTAACATGACTTACTAATTATTAAAATACTTTTTTTTCTTCTAGATATTTCCTTCCTGAGTAAACAAATTGCTAAGTTCTATGGCCTTCCATTTGCACTTCACTGCTTCTTGACAGCATATCCTCTGCAAAAATGAGGTGCCTCTGGGTATTTATAATCTCCAAGGGCAAAGGAAACAAATGTGTGCATGATTTCTCTAAGTTAAAAGTGAAACAAAACAAAAACATATTCTTTAAAATTCTAACATGCTTAAATACTGGCACAATTGAAGACTGGTTCCTGGACTCCCTCAAATCACTCCTTTGACATTTTATGATGTGATCTTATTAAATGCAAACAAAGCTAGCCTCTTGGGATAATGTGATCACCAAGTATCAAGGCTATCCACATACTGTGGCATGTCAATACTGCAAGACTGATTTACATCCAGACTAAGCACAGTTATCTGATTAAAGAATTCATAGGAGCTCTGACTCACTTTTCAACTGATTTGACTTGGTCTTCTCTGATTGCATCCTGAAGCTCATGAAAATAAAACCAAAATGGCTTGATAATCTTTTCTTCTATTCTGTCTGAGAGGTAGGTAATTCAGCTTGTAACAGAATTTCAATCTGGAGGTTTTACAGATCCCATGCCTGACTTGCACACAGAATTTAGATTTATGTTGTTCTCATTCCTCTTCAGGAAAGGGACACAGGGTAGGGTTCAATATGCTGCGTATCAAAGGGCAAAACTGAAAATAGGAAGAGATTGAATGTCTGTTTCAAAATTATTATTATTATTATTTTGTAGACAAGGGGATGAGGCTGACACTCTTTGAAGCCTTATAAACTTGGGTTGGTGATCCATATCTACTTGTTTTGTCTCTATGATGTGGGAATAAGTTACTAGATTCTAACAGTGGAGCCTTCCTTGTTAGGCTAGTGAGGATGATGTGAAAAACTGCATATAAAGCGGTTAACCCCAAATCCGACTCAGATTAAGAAATAATGAATAGCATATTAGCACAGTGATGAACTGAGCAAAATTTTGATTTTGAGGAAGCAAAAGCTTACTCTACTAATATGAATGAAACAGATATTCTTCTCAATTTGTTGCATGAGAGGCGGCGGGTGCTGCATTCCCCAGCTCCTGGCTCCCAGCTCCTGGCCACGGGCCCTGCTTTTGGTCCCAGCTAACTTATACCTGAAATAATTACACACAAACTATATTTATTTAAACTCTGCCTGGCTCATTATCTCCAACCTCTTGTTGGCTAACTCTCACATCTTGTTTTAACCCAAGTAATCTAGTAATTTATGTATCACCATGGGAAGGTGGCTTACCAGCATGAGTCTAACCTATGTCCATCTCTGGCTAGAGAATCACGGTGTCTGCCCACTTCCCTTCTTCTCAGCATTCCATCCTGTCTACTCTGCCCACCTAAGGGCTGTCCTATCAAAAGGCCAAGGCAGTCTCTTTATTTAACCAATGAAAGCAACAGATATGTAGAAGCACCTCTTATACCATCAATTCATAGACATCTGTTCAATTTCATTACCATCTTCTATATTAGGAATTTTTGCAAAAATTTTAAAAAAGTAAATCAAGATTTAGGTAAGATAGATAGCTACCTGAAATTACTTAATAGGCTATGTTGGAATTTGAACCTTTGTTTGACTCCAGTAAAATGTGATCTTCTCACCTTTCTGTTCTCTTCCTTTCTGTCCTGCATTGGTGCCTCTTTTTCTAGATGTCTGTTGTTAAGGTCATGTTTTATTACAGCCCAGGCTAGTTGCAATCCCCAAGCCTTTTGTTTTAGTTAGTTAGGGTTTTAATTGCTATGAAAAAACACCATGATCACGTCAACTCTCAAAAAGGAAAGTATTTTATTGAGGTTGGTTTACAATTTCAGAGGTTTAGTGCATTATCATGATGGTGGGAAGCATGGTGGTGTACAGGCACACATGGTTCTGGAGAAAGAGCTCAGACTTCTACATTTAGATTGGTAAGCACTGGGAAGAGACCATAACACACTGGGCAGGCTTGAACATCTGAGACTTCAAAGTCTAATCCCAGTGACACACTTTCTCCAATAAGGTCATACCTCCTAAAAGTGCCACTCTCTATGATCCTATGAGGGCCATTTTCTTTTAAACTACCATAACTTCCTCTATCAGATTTCTTTCTTTTTTTATTTTTCGAGACTGGGTTTCTCTGTAGCTTTGAAGCCTGTCCTGGAACTAGCTCTTGTAGACCAGGCTGGCCTCAAACTCACAGAGATCCGCCTGCCTCTGCCTCCCAAGTGCTGGGATTAAAGGCGTGCGCCACCACCGCCCGGCTTTATACAATTTCTTATGTTGTGGTGATCCCCAACTATAAAATTATTTTGTTTCTACTTCATAGTTATAATTTTGGTACCAATATTAATGTAAATATCTAATACATAGAATATCTGAATTGTAGCCCCAAAGGAGTCTTGACCCACAGGTTGAGAACCACTGACTTAAAGCATAGAAAAGTACAGATTTGACTAATTACCCTCTGTAATCCTATTTTCCTAAATCACTACCAGAAAGCTTCAGCGTTCTTTGTTGAACATGTACTTGTTTTCTTTTGATGCACACACACACACACACACTTGTTGTCTCTTAGAAATCTTACCAGAAACTTTTGGAAGTTGAACTTCTACTTCTGCCATCAGTAGCTATTTTTTCTCTTTCTTGTGGTTTATAAAACATCATCAAGTCAAGTACCACTGATAAACCCAGACTCTAGTCAAATTAAGAATAACTACATGCAAGTAAAAAATACTTGTGTTGAAAATTATACTGAGAAAAGACTGATTAGCAAGAGATAAGTATATGATTATAGGAGTTCTAAGAGACAAATCATTTATAGTAGGTAAAGCAGAGATTTATGTTTTTCTTTCAAAACAGGTGTTAAAATTTGGCTACTGATGTTATGGTGGGACCATCTGGAGAAAGTTACTTAACTAAGATGTGCAAAGTTATGTGGTGCAGGACAATTCTGTATCCTGTCAATCATGTTTTAAATAAATGCTGATTGGCCAGGCAGGAAGTATAGGCCGCAGAAAAGAAAAAAAGCTGCAGCCGCTCTCCGAGCTAACTTGCTTCCGGCTTTTCATGCTGACTGCTAGACTCGGTTTCCTGTTTGCGACCAGAGGAATGTGGTTTGGGACATTGATCTGTAAGTTTTATCCCCTCCAATAAAATACCCCTTTTTTGAAAATCAAAATTTAAATATGTAAATGGTGTAATATTGTCCTGCGACAATATTTTGGCGCCAAACGTGGGGCGGGTATCTTAGAAGCCATTGGCTGAAAGCAAGAGGGCTTAATCTCCCGCAGCAGTTATGAAGGGACTGGAGGGAATTTGGTAGATCCTGTTTGCTTTGATAGGTGCTACAAATCCATAGGTCCACAGTGTAGACATCCCACACTTAGCCCCTCTGGAGGATGCTAGGGTCAAGTTGCCATCCTGGGAGGTGTGACTTCTCATTCTGAGACAGGACCTACACTGATACCTTGATTTACAATTTTTTTCAACCTCTAGAGCTATGAAAGCATACATTTCTGTTCATTATAAGTTACTCACTCTATGGAACTTTCTTACAGCAGCAGAAGTGGACATGACAGGTGGTTAGAACTTGGGCTCTTATACCATCTTTTGAGAAGAATAGTTAAGGACCAGTGAGATGGTTCAGGGAGTAAAGTCCCTTGCTGCAGGGTGTGATTACCTGCATTTGCTCCTGGGGACCCACTTATTGTAAAAAGAGAACCTGCCTCTCCAAGGTTGGCTGCTGACCTCATATGTGTGAATATTCGTTCCTTTTTTTTAAAGAACAATAATGTTTCAGGGAACTATAAGACAAAGTCAAAGGGCTTTGAGCATCCAGGGCAACCATTGCGCAGAAGGTAAATATATGGGGAAAGTAATGGCTGGTGAAGGCTAGTAGACACTTTGTAATGTAGCTTATTCTCTTTCTGTCTAATATGATGCATATTCTGTGCTTATTAACTTGTGTCATCTCTGGTAAAAAAGAAGAGTGGACATGTTTACAAGTATGTGCTCTCCCTTTAGACAAATGGGCTGTCAGAGATAGTTACAACAATCTATTTCTCCTCAGTTACCTTCAGTTTAAAACAGTTTTCATACAAAGTGGAATATTTTAGGATGGTGTGTTCTGCATTGGGAGAGGATGGTCAAACCCAACCTTGTTTTATTCAAATGTGATGGGAAATTTTTAAAAATTTATATTTAATGTCTAAATTTACTACATTTTTTTACTTTGTGTGTGTGTGTGAGTGTGTGTGTGTCTGTGTGTGTGTGCCACATGTTCATGTTATGGGGTGCAAGGACATCAGAGGAGTACTTGCAGGAGTCAGTTCTCTCCATCCCATGGATTCCACAGACTGAACGAAGGTAATTAGGCCCATCAGCAAGTACTTTTACCCACTGAACCATCTCACCAGCCTGACTTGATTGAGAAAGGAAAGGGGGAAACAAGTAGGGTCTCTATCAGAGCCAAGAATTTAAAAATTTTAATTGGTGAATTATCAGGAGTAGGAGTAAAACCATAGATTTTGAGCAAAGATTTGGCCAGACTGGGAGGTAAATAAAGGAGAGGGTCATTGACTTGAATGTTTTCTTAAAGAAACATCTTTTGCGTCCTTACATTTAAGCTCTAAGAGGCAGAAAGCATGGATGTATCTTACAATGGGGGAAAGGAATCATAAAAGTTTCTATTTTTTAAATTTTTTTCCTTTTATTTTTTTTTTCATTCAAAAATTTACACTTTCTCCCCTTATCCCAGTTCCGACCCCCCCTGCTCCCCCACTACCCTCCTCTCTCCTCCTGCTTCCTTAAGAGAGGGCAGGGTACCCTGCCCTGTGGAAAGTCCAAGACCCCCCCCCATCCTGGCCCAAGTAGGTGTGCATCCAAATAGACTGGGTTCCCAAAAAGCCTATTTATGCAGAGGAGATAGGTCCCCCCATGCCATTATCAATGGCTAAGGGAACATGAATAGCAAGTAATATTGAGCTGTCTCAGGAAGACACCCTAAAGGGGAATTAGGGCCATCTTAGTAGTGTGTCCTTGAAATAGAAAATTCCAGTGTTGACTGGCACCGCAGGCTTGGCCTGGGGATATGCTGAGCTTGCAGTTTTTAAGGCAGAGTCAGAAGTCGCAGACAAACGTAGCTACAGTTCGATCAAGGAAAGGATCTTCATTTCAAGAAAGGAACTGATTCAGCATGTAAATGTCCCTCACTGCTGTGTGAACTTTAGTGTGTCAAAGTGGAGGGATAAGTGTCACATTCAGGATGATAAAAAGGAGAAAATTATAAACAAAACCACAAACAGCATTGGTTGTACTTTGCAATTGTTTTCTGATTCAGATAATGAGGCAATCAAGAAACAATTAAGAATATATGGGGCTATTAGTGGTATAGTCCCCATATGTGGAACTTATGGGGTTGGTAAAGGTGATGGTATCCTATGGTGGTTGGTGTTGGCCTCCTGTGATGGTACTGTCCTCCTGTAGAAGTATTGGCCTCCTGGATTGGTTTTGTTCTCCTGTGAAGGTTGGCCACCTGTGATGGTCTTGGTCTCCTGTGAATGTTTTGACCTCCTATGATGGTGTTGGCTTCTTGTGATGGTGTTGAAACTTCTTGTGTTCCTCAAGGAAGTGAAGACAGCTAACCTGTTCTGCCAAAAATCATCTATGTAAAGACAGTCTGACCCTGAACTTGTTTCTTTCTCCTAGGATCTGATCACCCAGTGGAGGGCTAAGTCTGTGAGTGTCCCTCCATGCAGGCAGGCTAAAGTTTCTGTAATGACATTCCGGATGTGCCTGTCTATGAAGGAAAAATTATTTACATTTATAGTTATTTTGAACTAATTAGGAAGCTCTTAGGGATCACTAGGAGTGAGAAAACAAGCCAGGTAGTGTTCACTTTTAAGCATTTTTCTCCCCTGTGTGTTAGAGGTGCTGTTTAGTTTTGTCTTTATGGAGAGTTCTAAATTATTCTTATTTCACCCCTCATTTTTCTCAATTTCTTTTAAAGTTGGCCTTAAGGGATTTATAAACTCACAACAGAACAAAAAGAAGAAAAATAAAACACTGCTGATAGTGAGATTTAAATTCGAAGCCATTTTTTCACAGCTCTTTAAAAGGCTTAGCTTTTAGTCTTCTAAAGCCATAAATGCTGAACCCCAGAATTTTAATGTAGAGTTGACCTTGGGTCTGGTTTGCAATTGGCTCCCACTTACACAATGACAGCTGAAATTGAGCCCAAAGAGATGAGAGGACTCAATGATGAAATTCACTTGATAAACAAGAAAATGGTCAGGAGGAAGACAAGAAGTGGGTAAAGATTTTAAAAGGAAAATATATATTTATTTTCATTCACTGGGAGTGATTAAGCACGGACATTGGACCAGAGTGGAAAGGGAGCACTGTGGGAGCTTCCCAGATGAGTCTGATTCCCTGCTCTGCTTTTTGATGAGTCTTGGGAAACGTTAAGAAGGAAACTGATCTTCAGCTATCTGTGGATCTTGCGCTTGCTTCAGAGCAGCTCTTTCTCATCTATAAACTGCCACTTCTCACGTTTACACATTCTTCAAGAGACAGTTCAGCAGCACTTCTGGAAAGCATTTCAAGTGTTCTTCCTCTGGAATCTTGTGGTTCAGCCCCAACCTGGGGATGAAGGGTCGCACATAGCTTTTAAAATTAGAAAAATTATATAGAGAGCCTTATTGGTGGTGTGAATATTTTAATTATTTCTACTGCAAAAAGGCTTTGTGTGAAAACATAAGTCCAGAAATGAGAACAAGACAAGGAAACAACTTATGCATTCATATGTGATAATTTAAGCACATACTCTATTTCTGATGAAATTGGAATAAGGTAAATAATTAGGTATCACATATATAGTTGCATCTGAACAATGAAAAACACGTTATTTTCACTGGAATAAATACACATTTTTTTCTACTTTCTGTATTAAAATCTCATAATGCCTTTATCTGTTTTACTGAGGCATAATTGATACATAAGATATTTATACTATATAAAATATTATAGGCATATTTAGTGAATGAACTACCAGAACTAAGTTAATTAGTAGTTTCATCATCCAACATAATTATGTTTTTAACATTTAAAACCTACTTTAACAAATATTGACTGTATCATGAAAAATAATATAATCTCTGGTCATCATGCTGGAGTTTCCGGGATTAGATGATCATCTTGCCTCTTTAAGATTGTGTGCCCTTTGGTTAGTGTATTCCTATTTCTATAATTCCCTAACCCCCAAATACCTGCTATTCTACTCCACGATTTTCTGAATTCCACTTTTTAAGATTCTGTGTGCAAGTGAGATTATGCAGCATCAGTCTTATTGTGTCTGGCTATTTCATTATGACAGTCAGTGTTCATCTACATTATTGGATTATATGGATTCCCTCTTAAAACTGAATAAAATCCATATATATATATCCCCATATCCCCATATTGGTCAAATTTTTTGTCATTGTTATTGACTTAGTCATTGAATAATGTAGCAATGAATATGGAAGTGCACATATGCCATATTGCATTTTCTTTGGCTAAGTGGCCAGAAATGGAATGGCTGGAGCACATGACAACTGTGTTTTCACTCCTTTGAAGAATCTGCAGACTGTATTATGTGATGACTGCAACAATTATCTTCCATTGCACCATCTTTAAAAATTCCCTTTCCCCATTCTTTCCATTCTCTTACTTCTTTCCCTTTCCCTTTTAGGGGACAGCAGACATTCTAATAGTTCACTGAGTCTGATTCATTATGTATTTCCCTGGTGGTTGGTGAGGAACAGAGTTCTGTTTTTTTTTGTTTGTTTGTTTCTAAATACCTGTTGGATGATGTACATTAATCTTGAGGAGAGACTAGTCAATTTAATTTATGATTTTTTATCTGTTACTTTTTTCACTTTGCCATTGGGTTCAATATTCCTTACTGCATCTTCATTATGCAATTCCTTCAGCTATATGGTCTACAAACATTCCCCCCCCCCATTTGTTCAGTTGCTTCCTTACTCTATCATTTTATTTTCTATATGGAAACTTTTTGGTTGGATGAAATCCAATTTGCTTTTATTTTCTGTGTTTTGAAACCAAATAGAAATATCATTGCACAGACTAATTTTAACAAGCTTTTCTTTTTTTTTATTTACATTTGCTTTGACTGTTTGTATAATAACATTTGGCTTTAAACATACTTTGAGATAAGTTTCCCCATGCTATGAAGTAAGGGTCCAGTTTTGTTTACATACATCATTCTGAAAATTACTTATTCAGGAGACATGTGTCTCCCTTGCATGTTCTTGGCATTATTTTTGAAGATTAATTGATGATGGATGCATGAACTGATTCCTGAAATGTGTTCTCTTCCATTGCCCATGATCTGTTTCATTCCTGTACTATTTTGTTTAGATTAATACACTTTTATAATTTTGTGTAGTTTGTGATTGGTATATTAGTAACTCCAGCTTTGTTTTTGTTATTCAGATTGTTTTGTCTAATTCAGTCCTTTTGTGGATCCATATACATTTTATGATTTTCTGTATTTATGTATCCTTGAAAATATCCCTGGACTTCTGGTAAGGACCAAGTTCAGCTGTAAGATCTTTGGTAGCATGCAGTATTTAAGAATATTAATTCTTCCAATTCCATATATATATTTTCATGTTTCTCAATTTCCTTCTTTAGTTTCTTAGTTTTTTGTGTACAAGTATTTCACATGTGTTGCTTACTTTTTTCCTCTATGCATTGTACATTTTACTTCCTATAGTTCCTTGAGCTGTAATGCTTGACCTGATACTAGGTTTGTTCAAGAACCCGAGACCAATTTGTATAAATGTCCACTGGGTTAAGCTTGCTTTTGACTCCATAGCAAAGTTTTGCTCTCATGTTCTTGTCTTTGTCTGACTTAGAGCTTAAAAACCATGTGGTGATGGCAATATGATCCATCCTTCTTACAGTCCTGGAATAAATTTTAAATTATTTATTTATTTACTTATTTTGATATATTTTACTCTTTTGAAACAGGATTTCTCTGTGTAGCTTTTGAGCCTGTCCTGAAATGTGCTCTTAGACCAGACTAACCTTAAACTTCCAGAGATCCAACTGCATCTGCTTCCCAAGTGCTGAGATTAAAGTTGTGCACCACTACCGCCTGGCTGGAATCACCTGGAGGAAAGTTGCTATACTGGAAATTATGTAGTTCTTCTTTAGTTTGGAACAGAGAAAGAATATGTATGATGTACCTAGAAAATATTGAATATTGTTATAGACAAGTAAGTGATTTATGTCTCCTTGTCTCTTGGGAACATCTGTATTCGTCACAATTTCTATCATCTGAAAAGAACAATTAGATTTATGAAAGATTTATTTGAAGCCATATTGCCTGATTCTGTCTCTTTTATGGCCATGACAAGGCAAAAACATGAAGGAAAAACATGACAGAGAAAAACTATTTATCCATAATAGTTAAGAGACAGATAAAATATTAGGAGGGGATCAGAAGTGGGGTATTATTTAAAAGCATGTGTCTAGATCACACTTCTGATTTTCTACCACCTCTCAATGGCCCATCACACTGAATCTAGAATGTCCAACATCCTCATCACTTCAAATCCTATCTATTGGCAAACTTTCAGGATATAGTTCAGATTCCAATTATAACAATGTCTCAGCTTGTAGCTGTGGTCTGAATATAATTATTGATAGAAGTGAGGTCTTTTTGTAATTTATTGTTTTTAATTAGCTATACTTTTTCCCCATTCCCCTTCCATCCTTCACCCGCCATGCTACCAATTTACTGAGGAGATCATGTCTTTTCCTCCTTCCTAATGAGTGAGTTTTAATATCAGTGGTATCTGTTTGGGTAATATATTGTTTGATCTTTGCTTCCATGGGCCTTGAGAGATGACAGTATGCATTCTATAATAAGGCCTTTTACTCCCACCCTGTTACTTAACTTGCAAGAAATTCTTACTGAGGACATCAAAATTTAAAGAAACTTTATTTTTTTCTTATCTTCTCCAGAAAACAATGTAGACAATGTCAAATTAGTTAACTTCACAACTCATAGCTTCTAATCACTGTTTAGTTCTCAAGACTACTTGAAGTTGCCTAACATTCCTTGTCTTGTTATGACAATAGTATGCGCATGCACAGTCATTCTTAACAAGCCCAACTGTAACTATTGGTATTGTCAACTTGAAAGAATCTAAAATCCCTTAGGAGACAAACCTCTTGTCATGCCTGTGAGGGATTTTCTAGATTAAGTTAATTGGAATGGGGAGAGCCCCAATAACTTGTAGGGCAGGTAGGGCTGGGCTGATGTCTTGGATGAGATAGAAAGGAGTTCAGCTGAGCACTAGCATTTAGTGCTTTCTGCTGCCTGACTATGGATGCAATGTGACCAGCTCTGTGGAGCTCCTGCTGTCATGCCATCCCTAGCTCATCCTTGAGTCCAAACAAACCCCTTCTCCCTTAAGTTACTCTTGTCCTAGGACTTTGTCACAGCTACAGGAAAAGTAACCAATACTTCAACCAAGTGCGTGAATTGAAAGTCCCACATAAGTCAATATCGAGAACCATCTAAGTTAGCGGTTTTGTTTTACCTACTTTGGGAACAGCTAAGGTATTCTCTGTTACGGTGTTATGGTCATACTTTTGTCACAATGAGACTAAACTCAGCATTGCCTTATTAAAAACCACATTGGTGCTCCCTTTGGGGAGTTAGCACTTGGGCAATATCTCATGTTTTCTCTGCTTTTTCTTACCTATATCTGAAGATCAATCAGAGGTCAAGAGGTTTACTGAGCTCAGAGCCTTCTATGTATTAGCATATAGCTAATGTCATGCTGAGCTCTCCTCTTGATCCCAGAGCAAATGCTTTACCTTCTCTGAAACTGAATGTGCCTTCGATCAATGTTTAAATTCTGTGAAATGTTCTATCACATGGTACTTAAAATTTGATGATAGTCTATAACAGAAGGGATTTTACTTAACTACTCCTGGAACTGGGGTTATAGGCAGCTGTTAATGCCTGATGTGGGTGCTAGGAATCAAACCCTAAGCCCCTGCAAGAGCAATAAATGCTCTTACCTGCTGAATCATCTATTTAGCATCCTCTCCCCTCAAGTCTCAGTTTATAGAGGAATCACAATGACATTTTATTGAAAGTAATCCATGAAGTATGGTATAGCTTGAATAGAGAAAGATTTGAAGTCTAATTTAGGTCAATTCTGGTCACAACTCTGTTTTCTTTTATGGGGAAAAAAGTCAAAATAACCAGAAATAAACTTATTTTATAAAGTAACAGTGTAAAAACTTATTGTTCCTTTTGCTGTATTTTTTTATTGTGCTTTGGGAGTTGGTTTACTCAGCTATAAAATTTTTAATAGAATATTTCTTGCCTTTGCTTGGGAAGCTAACAAGAATATGACACTTTAGGGGTTATTTGATGGAAAGCAGAAAGAAGTCTTTAAAATTTGCTGAAGCAAGCTCCAGTTAGTGTACTTCAAATCTAAATATAGTTTCTCTTTACTTTGATTTTTCTATAAGGCAAATAGGAATCCCTCTCCGTATCAGCAAAAATTTAATTAAAGACAACTTCAAAATCTTCTCACTGTACTAATCTTGAATGCTAATCATACTTGGAATTTGTCTACTACTTTTTCTCCAGGGGTTGTCAAATATATTTTGTTGATGGTTTAATTGCTCTATATGAAACATTTTGTTCTGTTTTAACCCAGTGCAGCCTGTGGAAGCAATGGTGAAGTTTGAATTCTCATGAAAGTGCTATATACTTACTTCCTAGGATTTCAGTTCACTACCTTTATCAGTTCTGTCAACCATGCGTGGAGGGGCTAAGGAGATGACTCAGTTGGTCAAGCGTGTTTTGATCTTAGCTCAAAATCTGGGTGCAAAAGTGCATGCCTAGGAGTCCTGCACTGGGAAGGCATGGTAGGAGAAATCTTGAGGGTTGCTGGCCAGCCAGGCTACCAAATTTCAGGTTCAGTGAAATTTGTGTCTCAAAAAAAAAAAAAAAAGAATAGATAAAGATACTCAGTGCTGATCTACGGTTTGCACACATGCAAACTTATGTGCATGCACGCGAAAGTGTACATATGCAAGAACAAACAGACCCAAAGCTGTGGGAAGTCAAGTCAAAGTTTCATAATGAGTACATCGATACGGGTTTATTTTCGTTTAAAAATAGGAGCAGTTTTTGAGCTCATAATTCATGGAAAAATAAGCTTTTAGAAACAAAGAGCAAACTGTTTACTATGCTTTTTAGCATCTTTTTGGTAGAGTATGCAAATATTCTGTGCACAGTGTCACAGATATTTCTTTTTATCAGAGGACATCCTTAGCTGGAGTTCTGTGGTTAAAGTAAAACAGGAAACTGTGAAAATACTTGAGTCAAGGAAGACTTCTGATGCTCATGGGAATTGGAGTCCAGATTTACATGAAAGATTCGGTATTATCTTTTCTGTTGTATGTCTTTCACATTTTCACATCTGGGTGATAAGAAATAATGTTCAGTTAACCAAGTTTTTTTGATATGTTTCAGACTGAAACTCAAGACAATTTGCATTTGTACTTTATTGACTGCTTTGTAATACTCAGGATCTTTAAAACAAATAGCCTCCGGCACTCCATTTTCATCACTCTGCTGAAGGACTGCTTAGAAAATAGACTGTGGCTTTCTATAATGACTGCCTCCGATGCTACAGGAGCAATTGATTACTGAGGCCCTTTCTTCATGTTTTAAGAAGTTTGTTGGTCGTCTTACAATTAACTTCTCACAATAGTTTAAGCCCTATACTTAACCTCATTTCTTGGTGGCGTCACTCTTCTCAGCAGGAGACATAAACTAGTAGGATGAAAATGATTCAGATCATAACTGTTTATGTGGTGCTAGAGGGGTTTGTGTTAAAGTTTTATGCTGTTGAAAATTACAAAAACAAATCCCATTTCCTGTAGAGAAATATGCAAACAGAGATGAAGAGAAAAAATGGAAGATGTTCAGCGTATTGGAGTTCAATAATAATAATAAATATTTATCAAACTACCACTATGTTTGTAGAACCTTGCTGGATAGTGTAGAAAGACCAGAGGAATTTAGGCCAGAATAGGATTTGAGCGGCCAATTAATTTTCTAGTGATTTTTTTTCTATTGCAATTAACATTAGAGTTGGCTTGGATTTCTACTTGCCTACTTTTCACTACCTACTTCTCTGGAGTTTTCCCATTTTCTGTAAGTCTGAATCACTTTTGACACCCAGCAAGGAGATTTTATTTTCAATATGGTTTTGAACAAGATTCATTGGGATTCAAATAACAATTAGACTTTCACACCAACAAGAGAAGAGATTTTACCAAGAAATGTGGATAATATTCATAAGCCAATACAAGTTTCTCACATTTCAAAATGGTAGGATCAAGGATCAGAAAGCCAGGAAGTGAATTTACTCTTATAATCTCTGCGAAGCCATATTAGGTTATCATTATCTGATAAATCCTTCCGAAACTGTAATTCATAGTCTCCCAAGACAGTATAATGAGGCAAGTACAGATAGTATCTGGGCCTTTGTTCAACCCTAGTATAGCCATCTTTTGCTGGTCAATTGATATAATACAGCATGACTAATTAGTTCTTCTACATCCAAGGGAGCTTGTGGGTAGATAAAGCTTATTCTAAAGGAGTTGCTGGTTCTAGGGCATTGGATAATTCAATGTAAGTTAGACTAGGTTAACACTTTTTACCAAATTTGTATAGATAAGCCTTCTGAAGACTAGCCAAGGATAATAATATATGTTATATAATATATTAATATATATAACAAATTAGATCAAGACTTCTTCACTTCTAGATATGCATCCTTTCTTTTTTCTTTTTTCAATATATCCTTTTTTTGAGATACTAGTATTGATCCTGGTAGTACAATGTAAAAAAGAGAAGGAATGTATATTATAATGGTAAGAAGTTGATGATATTAAATAAACCAATACATAAAATAATTAACATGTCAAATTTTCTCTTACTTCCTCATGAGGGATATGGCAAGCATACAACCTCCACATTCCCATTAAAAAATTCAGTCAGAAAGGAAGTCTTAAAAAGTTTCTAAAATCAAATAAGAACATGACCACAACATATTAGAGCCAATGAGATGCAGTGAAAGCAGTTTTAATAAGGAACTTTATACTTATAAACAGCTACATTAAAAATCAGAGTGCTCTGATTTAATGAATTTATATGATCCCAGGATCATATAAAAACAAGAAAAATATGAACCACAAATAAATAGATGGAAAGAAACAATAAAGGTCAGTACGGAAATCAGTGAAGTGGAAATGAAAAGAAGAATCAATGGGGCCAAGAAATGTTTCTTTGAAATCGTTGGGTTGAAAATACTTATCCAGACTAACAAAAATTGAAATAAAAATGAAAATGGATACATGTTTCTCCCTCTATACAAAAATCAAGGGCCAATAAACTCGTGTGCATGTTCAATTATCTTTCGGGGAGTTGTATGTTAAAACAGTGTAAGATTCCATTTCCACTCAGAATGGCTTATCTTAAGGAAATAAAGACTAATACCTCCAGTCAATCACACAGAGAAAGGAGACCCTTACACACTGTTGGCAGAAGCATAAATTAGTCTTTCTTGCATAGAAATTGATATGGAGGCTACCTAGAAGAGTTGAATGTAAACCCACAGTATAGCACACTTCTGGGCATGTACCCAAAGGTCTCTAAGCCAGACTTCCACAGGGATGCCTACACAATGTAACTGAAGATCAGCATATGAAACGAAACAAGTATGATTCAGAAAGGCACACATCAATTTTCCTCTCATTTTGGGAACCTAGATTTTATAAAGATACATAAAACCATTTACATATACATATGACATGAAAGATAATGGATTATGAAGGTGAATTGGAGACTGCAAGATGGAAAGAGGGGAGAGCAAGGAGCCAATGTGGCCCAAAATATGAAATTTATATGAAAGTGTAGTTTTAATGCTGTTTCTTATGTTGTAAATGTGTTATACCTTTATTATAAACTTTATTAATTTCCGTCTTAGCGAATGCACAGCATTTCATATGATGACTAGAAAAAAAGCATGCATCCATTGTTTATTGTTTTGATTGCTTATAATTTTTCACCACTTTAAGGAGCATTCTGACAAATAATGTTTTAGTAAGTATGTTCATATAATTTGGAGTATGTATTTATCTTGATATTGTATCAGATAGTCACTTTATAGCTGTGATTCAATGTTTACAGCCTCTCCATATCGTAGAGTGACACCATAATTTTGTTTCATCTTTGGTAGGGATCATTCCATACCCAAAACTGGAGATGAACATAAAATGTCAAACAAATTGAGCCAAAGGCTATGCAGTTTTACAGGATTGTCTCTGTCTGAATATTTGCCATGTTTTCATTATAACAGATTAATTGCAGGTTCTAGAAAACCACCAATGATTAATATAGCTGAAAGGACTGAGGAATGATTGATGGCTTTTGGTTTTCTTCTAGGATTGTTGCCTCCATTTTCAAAGTTAGTATATTGCAGGACCATGAGTGTGCACAGCAGACATGGTTTCTGAACTTCCCCTGTCTTTTATCTTTGGTAGTTTGAACAAGCTGTCATAATAAGGTCACAGAACAGGCTTAGCCTTATGTTAACAACTTTCCAGAGTTGGAATAGAATTCCCCTGAGAAGGCTGCACAGCAGTGCTTGGCGTGTGAACAAAAAAATATCAAAAGAAAGAACAGTGCAGTTTTCCTGTGATGGGTGTACCCTGCGATCAAGACTCTAGAATATTAATTATAAGGGAGAGGGAGGCTGAGTCTGAAAAGATTCACAAAACACAAGTGCAGATTCCTAATGTGGCTAACATAGATTAATTTTCCCACTGGTTCTATTTATTTTATGAGGCCCAAGTTCTGCCTGCTGTAAGAAAAATTTCTTTTCTACGTAATTCTTTGGACAGATTTCAAGTGAGAGAATGCAGAACAGATTGGCAAATTCAGTAAATTTTATGCTCTCTGCTAAAATAGAATGGTAGGAAGGCACCGTGCTAGGAAGAATTAGCTTAAGTTGTCACCATTGTGGTGCAGTGTTAAACTTGTTGCAAGAACAGTAAAGTATATGGCACTACCAGAGCTGACAAATGGTGAGATGGAGGAGATGGAAATGGTGACTAAATAAGGAAAGAAACCTCTGGGTCTTGATAATGAAGAAGACACTTTGCATGTGTGCATTAGCGCTCCAGATGTTAGAATTTAAAACCAGATTAGGTCCTGGGACACACAGAATCATGTTCAATGTCTTCTAAAATCTGTACCTTCTCTCATACTCGAGACACATTGCCCATAATCCCTACCTTGAATTGTATCCAGCTTTTCATCATATCCTTCTTGCTTGGTAATTTTATTCTACTTATTTTGATTATGATTATATTTACCCCTTTGAAAAATTTTATTGAGTCAATAACTATGAAAGACTCTATGCTGGTAATCCCTCATAGGATTTCTGGACTAGGCTAATGGTGAAAGTATCAATGGTACCATAGAGTAGAAATAAATATCACCTGCTCAGTATATTTCCCTGAACCTTGTTTCTACTACAGCTCGAAAAATTCTGATTATTGTGGTTATATCAGATTCCTTCACCAAAGGTATTTTAAGAGAAATTGGAGAGGGAAGACGTTACTGGGCCATTAGGAAGGGAAAGCATGGGGAGGAATTACAATAAGAGAAATTAAAGAAGTGCGGACTCAGGAGATAACATCCTGGTGATCCTGCATCTTTTTTTTCTGTTCCCTAAAGAGTACAATGAGTTCTTAGTCTTACAGTATTGTGTAAAATCATATCTATGCTTTATCTTTTTGATTCTTTGTTTTCAGAATCCTTCCAATTTTCTCCCATAGACATAAATCACATATGATTGGAAGACTTTTACTTTTAAAAATTGTTTGTATACAATTGAGAGCCCTGTCTGTTATAATTTTTATTCTTGTGTTTCACATAGTGTTCCTTGTGCATTTACTTCTATTTGTTACTTTCTTTGTTCCCGGGATACATTCTTACCGTATATTTCTAAAACCTCAACACTTGGCAAATAAGCATTATTTTTTAGTCACCATTTAAAAAGCACATCTTGATTATATTGCCATTTAATAGAATATAGTAAATATAAACCTGAACTAGGCCATAGCTTTTATGGCTCTTATAATATTGAGATGTATAGACCCTCTCCATTCATCACATGGCTATTTTGGATCTATAATGAGGTGAAAGATGGTGGCACACACCTTTAATCCCAGCACTCAGGAGGCAGAGGTAGACAGATCTCTGTGAGTTCAAGGCTAGCCTGGTCAACATGAGCTAGTTTCAGGACAGGGTTCAAAGCTACAGAGAAACCCTGTCTTGAAAAACCAAATTTATATATGAGATAAATATGCCTTGAGTGGAAAGCAGAAACTGTTTCAATTCGACTTTTGATTGTATCCTGCAGTGTGTGACAAGACAGCAGAAACACTCAGTGATCAGTTGCTGGAAGCCATAGCTCACAGTCCCATGATTATCAGTGGTATGCTAGTGTGCTGTTTCACTGTGCTATGATATGTGGTAGGCCAGCTATAATGCATTTCAACTTATAACACTTTCAAATTATAGTGGATTTATGGAGGTAAAATTCTATGCTAGTTTGGTAACTGTTTATATATAAAGTTGATTTCATTTGTGTGATGTTATTGTCTATAAATCATTAATTTTCCTTAAAGTTATTTAGGATTTTGATGTGGAGACAGTATTGAACCACAAAGAAACCAAGGCAATTATTTTCAGTGAATAATAGTCATTCTTGTGGCAAAATTATTTTTTAGCCATCAGAATTTATAAGTAGTTACTAATATTTGTAACAGAAATCAATAAATTAGGTATGAAAAACAATTAGAGAATCAAATGCGTGTTTTAAATTTTTCAGTATAGAAAATATTCTTGGCAATTCCCTGTAGCTAGCCACCCAGACCCATTCTTAGACACATAGATTCAAGGTAATCACCCCTAAAATGGAGACAGAGTCCTAATTAGACATCTCTAATTGCTAAGTGTTTTTTTCCAGTACTGGAAATGGGTTCTATGTAATTGAGTCATCGATCAAGGGAGTTCTATGGGAACCCCCAAACAATACAGGCATTTGTCAATGTTTTAGGTTGCTCTCCACAAGTTGATTTCAATGCCCCATTTCTGTAGACAACACCTATACAACTCATTGAAAAAGGAGAGGTTGAGCTGTTGCTTTCTGAAACTTTAACTTCTATGGTCTAGTGTTTTTGGCATAGGAAGGTACTCTATGTGCTATGAAAGGATAAAGATAAATGTCAACCAAACTACAAACCCTTTGACCTACAGCTGTGTCTTCCATGCAAGTTATGCTAGTGCAGTAGTGACACAAAGCATGTGGAGTAAACAACTGATATGATTTGACTTAAGGCCCATTCATGAGATAGAATACACACCCGATGCTGCTTCTGTGACCGAGACCCTGAGACTACATAGACCAGGGACCTTGGAGAATACCAAATATTACCACTCTAGTAAAGGAGCATAGCAAGAAAATGACTCTTAACAACCTTCTTCTGTACTCATAGTTCAGCCATCATCAGAGTAGCAGATGGGACCACGCACAGAGATCCAGAAGCAGATTTTATGCAGAAAGTGAGAGACCTTGAAACACTCTGCCCTAAATGGAATTCATCAAATCTCTCTCCCCAGAACTCACAGAACCCTGTGAAGGGGAAGATGGAAAAAGTGTAAGAAGCAGAAAGGTTGAAGGACACAAAGAAACAAGACTTTGTAAGCACAGCAGACCCGACACACGTATGAACTCACAAAGTATAAAGCAGCATGCACAGGTCCAGCACAGGTCTGCACCACAAGGAGTCTTAGAACTGAAAGAAGTTGACACATACCCTCCTCGCTAACCGAGAAGCTAGATCCAACTGAAAACCACTGGAAAACGAAAAAATTAGTTTTCTATAAGAAAGTCTCAAGGGGGAAACAAAACTTCTTTTAAGGCTATCACAGCAATACATAGCCAACAGAAAACCAAATGAATGACACGTTTGGACATTCTTTGTCTTATAATGTGCCAGGGTGTTTTTTTGCTTTTGTTTTTGTCTGTTTGTTTTTCCTTAACCTTTCAAGTCCTTTATGTATATATTACAGTTTCTGGTTTTGTGGATTTTTGATTGTTTTTATTGAGCTATGAGTTTTTCTTCACTCTCACCTCCCCTGTTCTCTTTTGCCCACTCCCATTTTACTCAGGAGATCTTGTCTTTTCCTCCTTCCTATGTGGATCCAAGTATGTCTTGCTTAGAGTCCTCTTTGTTGTCTAGGTTCTCTGGGGTTGTGGACTATAGGTTGGTTTTTCTTTACCTTATGTCTAAAAGCCAGTTATGAATGAGTAAATATTATTTTGCCCTTCTGGGTCTGGGTTACCTCACTCAATTAGGCTTTATCTAGATTCATTTATTTGCCTTCAAATTTCAAGATGTTATTTCTTTCACCTCTGTGTAGTACTCCTTTGTGTACTGTAAATGTACCACATTTCCTTTATCCATTCTACAGTTGAAGGGATATAGGTTTTTCTCATTATTACAAATAATGCTGCTATGAACATAGCTGGCACACGCATTTGTGGCATGATTGAGCATCCTTTGGGTATATACCTAAAAGTGATATTTCTGGGTCTTAAGGTAGATTGTTTTTTAATTTTCTTAGAAACCGCCATACTGATTTCCTCTCCAGTATAAGCTGTCATCAGTGTGTTTGATCTTAGCTGTTCTGACAGGTGTAAAATGAAATCTCAGAGTTGTTTTAAATTGTATTTCTCTGATGACTAAGAATATTGAGCATTTCCTTATGTATTTTTCAGCCATTTCAGATTCATCTGCTGAGAGTTCTTTGATTAGGTCTGTACTCCATGTTTTTATTGGATTATTTGTTCTTTTGATGTCAAGTTTCTTGAGTTGTTTGTATATGTGGGGTTGGTGAAGATCTTTACCTATTCTGTAGGCTGCCATTTTGCCTTGTTAACCATGCCCTTTGCTGTACAGGAGCGTCTCAGTTTCAGGAGGTCCCACTTATTAATTGTTGTTATCAGTGTCTGTGCTACTGGGGTTATATTTAGGTGGTCTCCTGTGCCAATGCATTCAAATGTACTTCCTACTTTCTCTTCTGTGAGGTTCAGTGTGGTAGGTTTTATGTTGAGGTCTTTGATCCATTTGGAGTTGAGTTTTGTACTTGGCGATATATATGGATTTATTTGCATTCTTCTACATGTTGATATCCAGTTATGCCAGCATCATTTGTTAAATATGCTTTATTTTTCCATTTTATATTTTTAACTTTTTGTAAAAAATCAGATGTTTGTAGGTGTGTGGATTGATATCCGGGTTTTCAATTTGATTCCATTGGTCCTCCTGTCTGTTTATATGCCAATACCAGCCTGTTTTTAGTACTGTAGCTCTATCTTACAGTTTGAAATTAGGCACTGTGATGCCTCCAGAAATTCCTTTGTACAGGATTGTTTTGAATATCCTGGGTTTTTTCATATGAATTTAAGTATTGTTCTTTCAAGGTCTCTTAAGAATTTTGCTGGTATTTTGACAGTCATTGCATTGAATCTGTAGATTGATTTTGGTAAGATTGCCATTTTTACATTGTTAATGCTACCTACCCCAAAAATGTCTGAGATCTTTCTATTTTCTGGTGTCTTCTTCAAAAATTTAAAGTTCCTGTCATACAGGTCTTTTATTTGTTTGGTTAGTGTTACCCCCAAGATATTTTATGTTATTGGTGGCTATTGTGAAGGGTGATGTTTCTCTGATTTATTTCTCAACCCATTTATCATCTGTAAATAGGGGAGCTATTGATTTTTATTTTTGAGTTAAACTTGCCATTTGTGGTGGTTTTGTGCTTTTATAGGATTCCTCTGGGTGTGAAGGTGTTTGTTGCTGCACCTATAAGTGTTTATTTGCTTTTTCTTTGACCCCTCTCCTTGTTTGTTTGTTTTGTCCTTTATGATTGGTTTGGTTTTGCTGTATCTTTATTTTATTATTATCCATTATATGTCTGTCCCTCCCTCCTATGGAGATACAGAAAGGGAATGGATCCAGAGGGAGGGGAAGTAGAGAGGTACTAGGAGGAGTCAGGAAAGGGGAAAAATACTTAAAAATATATGATATAAAAATCTCTTTTCAATAAAACTAAAAAGAAAAGTCAGAAAAATGTAAGCAACAGAGGCAAGAACAGTAGGATCCCACAATAAACCACTTAAACCCAACCCTTCTTCTTCTACTCCAGGTTAACTGATGGAGCCCAAGGGAAAAAAACTATCATAAAATGATATACTTCTTTAGAAAGGTTCACAGATGTCATCATCTGATGAAAAAAAACCTTATATGCCTTTTTCCCTGAAATTACCAGTGACTTGCAATTATTTTATGACAATTTATTCAATTTAACAATAGTTAAAATTGTTGAGAAACTTTTCTTTATATTGAAATCAAATCTGCCTCTATGATAATTATCCTCATTGTTCTTTGTGCTTCTCCTTGGTACATTAGGAAAAAATCCAATTTCTTTTCCACATAGTATATGAGGTTGATTACAGTACCCCACTGGACCCTCCCATATGATTTTTGGACTTCATCACAGTTTATATGCCATTGCATTGAATCTTCTTACCCTCCTGAGTATTCTCACCAGTTATTCTTGTATCCCAACTCTCATTCATTCTGATACCCAATTAATTCATGGTGAAACAGTATAGTCTTTGTACTGATTCTTTATAAGTGAGTCAGATAAGGTAGAAACCCAGCATCTTGAAGATGAAATCAGCTCCATTTTCTACATCAATAATCAGCTCCTTTCTTGGGAGTGTTAAAGAACAAATAGACTGTTAAATTTTTAAGTGTTCAGTTCAGAAAAGTCTATGTCTAGGATGCTGTAATTTCAGTCTTATTTTTTAAAAGTTTGATTATGCATTTCAGATTCTACTTAGATGCATGACAGAATGGAAGTTTGATAAAATCCATTTTGTTTCTAAATGCACCTTCCAGGTTAGTAGTTTTATCTCTAGTTTCATGTTCCTCAAATTTAGTATTTTAAATTAATCCATACATGTTTAAAATTATATGTTTTCAGAAAAGCATTTTGGTATATCTGATGCTTAGTGATAAGTATCAGCTTGACAAAATTTCGAATAATCTAGGAAAAAGTTTCAATGAGAATTTTCTAGATTAGGTTGGCCCATGGACATGTCTGTTAGTGGTTATCTAGAGTTGGGAATACCTTTCAACTATTTTTGACACTATTCCTTAAACAGGGGATCCTGAATTGCATTGTGAGGTGAACAACCCCTTTTTTATCTAAGTTGAATTCATCAGTATATTTTATCAGGAAAGGAAATGAAGACAATAGAGAAAATATTTTGGGCTTGATAAAGGAATTAATGTTGATGCCACATAAACAAAAACATAGGTATGGAGAGGAGCAAATATCTTTCAGTTGTATGTGTTTCATGCGAGAAACACACACACACACACACACACACACGTACACACATACCTCCTACAATCTAATATAGCCCAGGAAGAAAGTGTGAAGTTATATAAAGACAGTAATACTCAAAGATGCTACATATTCATCCTAAGGTTTTATAAAGAATATGTCGAGTTTAATTTTTTATCTATATTCTGAACATTTTCCCTATCTTTGAGCCTGAGAAACCCATTAAACATCACAGAGAGACTGCTTCTCGTTTACCTTTCTGTACAAAAGACAATCACTATGTTTAAAAAATTTATTCCTTATTTAGAGTCAGAAAGGGAAAAGACTCCAGAGAGTTAAGACAAGTACAGTTTTTAGCTGGTTTTTGCTAAATTACTAACAAGCTAGAGTTACAAAACTTAGCTAAGAGGCAATCTTTAATTTTGTACTTAATTAGTGGGAAATGTTTTGCTTAAAAGGAGAGTGGTAGCTTAGGAGAGACAAAATGAGATTTGTCTCTCAATCCACAACAAAATATTAGTAGCAGCTTTATTTTAGAGCCAGAGATTTAACTGAGTCAAGGGACCTGAGCATGCAGCTAGCAGTGAACTGCCTGGCATCTTTCAAATCAGGTGAGAATAGCCGCATCAGATAGTGGGAAGAAACACTTCTGGCAGTTTCCAAGTGTCCCTCTAAGGCAATGTTAGAACTAAAGAAAATCCATCAAGAACAGATGACCTTCTTGAATCACACACAGGGACTCCGGGCTGTTATTGTTAACAGCTGCAGAGAAATTATTAAGAAAGCATGTATTAGACTTCTTTAGGGTGTCTTTATCAGTTCACTACTGTCTCAGAAAATGTCAGTGAGATGCAAGAGAAAGTCTTTGGTCTTTTGTTAAATTGTGCATAAATATCAGCTCTATTCATTTCATGTCTTCTTTTTTTTTTGTAGTGCTGGGGATGAACTGGCTCATGGATTGTGCATCCTAAATAAGCCTTATACAAAACGAGTAACATCTCTAATCATCTAATCCTTGTTTATTGAATCATCTTTCTACATAATTATTAATTTTAACAGTTCTCAACTATAGTACTGGTGTAATTATCAGATCAGTTTGCTGTAGTGATTGAATTTGAGATTATATGAAAGAAGGTAGTATTAAACATGCCATCTAGATATGAAGCAAATTGTAATTTCACTTTATTAATAAATAACTAATATACCTCATAAAGAATTCAAACTGTGTGTTGAAGACTGGAGAGATTACAGTTTAAGTAAATTTTTAATTTTTAGCTCAAAACTACACTGAAACAAGCATAAAGGAGATCCATAGCTCAATGACTGCAATAGTGTAGGATTAGAGTAAAATCTTTACTGGCTTTTGGTTGTCAATTTGACACAATCAGGGAAAAGAGGGAGTTTCAGTTGAGGAACTGTCGAGATCAGATAGACCTGTGGATTTATCCGTATGGAATTTTCTTTATTCATGACTAATGAGGGAGTATCCAGTACACTATGAGTCATGCAACCCCTGAGAAGATGGCTGATGATTGTATAAGGAAGCAAGCCTAACAGACAATAAAAAGCAAGCAAGTGAGCATTGTTCTTCCTGAGGCCCTTCAATTCTCATCTTCATGTTCCTGTCTTGGCTTCTCTCAAAGGAGTCTAATGTGTAAGTAAAAAAAAAAAAAAAAAAAACAAAAAACTTTTTTTTCTTCCCAAATTGGATTTGGTCAGGTTGTTTAACCCAGCAACAGAAATCAAACTAGGAAAAAGTCTTTGGAGTTACATTACTACAGTTTCAATTTTGGAATGGAATGTCATTTTGCTAGCTGTATGTCTTTGTGGTTAAATTTGGTTGACAACTTGACAAGTCTGGAATCAACTAAGAGGAAAGTCTTTGTAAACTTGTAAAGGGTTTTCCTGGTAAGTTAACAGGAGTGGGAATACCCATTCTAAAAGTTGGCAGTACCTTCTCATGGTGGTCTACATATAAGGAGGTCTGATAGGGTGCTGACCGCTGACCCTAGGTCGGTCGAAGGATGCTCCAGGAAGAGTAGTTCTAACAGCACTGGGTTTGGCCTGAGCTCTTTGATATTATGCCTTCATTCTTTTTTATCTCGGTATGAGATATAAAATATTATTGCTTTTGCAATGTTGTCATGGTCCAAAGAATGTCAAGGTTTATTTACCAACTTTACCTTTGCTTAATTTTAGAAAGATAATCCACTTTTGATCTTGGTTAGGCTTTTGGAAGTGCCTGCTTTTGGTGGTGGTTGTATGTAAGAAATGCATCTCACCATATTAGCATAATTAAGGACAAATATTTTATTATTCACTCTAGAGTTAGACATAAATTTCTCATAGGCTTCAATATGCATAATAAAATCCTCAGTTGTCCTTGTTTGATCTCAACTTTACACAAAGAGCTATATTAGTAAGGAATTCTAAAAGCTCACTGATTGGTTATCCAATACCAAATAGTCAGCCCTGAAAACATGCATACAAGTAACATTTGCAGACTGAGAAGCTGACATTTATGTATTTATTAAAAAATAAATATATAATTATGTATATGTATACATAATCATATACACTTGCATATGTAACAGTAGCTAATAAAAAAGAGAGCACAAATTTAGAAAAGGTCAAGGAGGGGTATATGGCAAAGATTGGAAGGAGGAAAGGGAAGTGAGAAATGATGTAATTATATTATAATCTCAAAAAATATGAAAAATTTTTTGAAAAAAGTGTGTTTGAAAATATTTCTTATGAAACACCTAATTTCCAAACAAAAGCAGAGCCATTAACTTGACACTACCCTTCTCTCATCAAAATGTCATTTTGAGTAATCAAAAGGATGTTTGGTCAGACACAGGAGTAGGCAGAGGGTAACTGTTGTCTAAAAACAGTCCAAGAAGGTTTGGTTCTGGATCTGTAGCATTCTAATTCCATAATTTCCATCATTGGGAAAGTCTTCTAGATTTGGAGGATCTTCAACACTATGATGGCTTTTGTTTTTCCTGAGAGGGACTTCCCTTTGCACTGTAGAACTCTTGGAGCCCCCAAGAGGAAGTCTGCACTTCTTGTACACAGTGGTGGAATGCAGTATAACGCTGTGAGAACCAGTTAGTTTGGGTTAGTCCCTGGCTCACCATTCATCAACTGGTTTACTTTGGCCTGCTCCTAACCTTTTGAATGGCACAATCCTTGATGGTAATGATGCAGTGATAACAATAATGACAATAACAATATGATCCACTCAATAGTTATTTTGAGAACACAATGAGATAATATATGTAACACAGTCTACAATGGTGCCCAGTTTAGAACAGTACTCAATGAACATTTGTCTGTAAACACAAAAACACAGAAATTTTTCTAATTTATATTCACTGTCATTATCCACAATGTCAAGAATAATGTCTGGCATGAGTGCATTTCATAAAAATACATTGGAGGCATGAATATAACATTTATGTTCATTTAGAACTTATGAGTTGTGTGTGTTATTGGTAATAATTTGTCACACATCTAGCAATTTGATGTATTGGCCCTTTCTGAGAAAAATAAAAAACTGAACTGACAGATGGTTAGGGTAGGTGCCAGTGCAGGCATTTTCTAACCCTCATTCTCGTGTTTTGATTCACTGTGATTGTGTGTGGCACAACCATGTGATGATTTTTAATACACATCAAATCTTTTTGAAAATGCAAGCAGGAAAGAAGATGCAAGCTTAGACAAACCAGAACATATGGGCATCTTTACTTAGTACTCTCAGTCCAATGACTGGATTAAAGTTTGGTGGCATTCCCCAAAGCAGTTGTCCATTACATGGATGGCAGCTTTTGCTGTGGTTCTAAGTCCATTTCCTGGGAATTGTCTAAAACAATAATATTTCCTTACCGGAGCATTTTAAATGCAAAGCAGCCTGAGAGTCAAATAGCAGTAAGAGTAGGTGAATGAGGTTGAATGAGCAGCCAAGTCACCTAATAGCACTATGCTGTAGAGGATAGAGAGGGACAGCCTGACCTCCGTAGCTATGACTGCATCTGCAAAGTCATTCAGGAAGCTTACCTGTTTCTCATTCCAGATACATTCCATGGCTTTTGCTCTCTGGTGACTGGGATTCCATATCATAACCGTTCTGCGTTTGAAAGGAACTGGTTATCATTTTGTTCCTTTAAACCTGAAAAAATCCCAAATCAGAAATTGTTTTGTTATTTGTATTTCAATCAATATAGCCTGCCCCAGCCCATTGGGTGTGATCTATAACTGTGTTCAGCCCATAATGCTGAGGCATTTTTAAACACCTTTTCTACCATGCAATCAGTGTAGGTTAGTGGGTTCATTGTGAAATAAGTCCTTATTATAATCTGTTATATAGTCAACTGTGGATTAAAGGAGCTCTGGAATCTAAGCAACATATATGAAATTGATTTTGTGAGGAAAAACAAACTTTTCAAATTCTTGTCAGGAATTCCTAAAACCCAGGTGTGGTGGCTTGAATAAAAATGGCCCCCATAGGCCCTTATGGAGTGACACTATTAAAAGATGTTGCCTTGTTGGAATAGGTGTGGCGTTGGAAGAAGTGTGTCACTGGAGGCAGGCTTTGAGGCCTCAGATACTTGAGCCTGACAAGTCTCTTCCTACTGCCTAAATTCCAGATGTAGAACTCTCCACTCCTTTTCCAGCGGAAAAGCCTGCACACAACCATGCTTTTTGCCATGATGGTGATGGGCTAATTCTCTGCAGCTGTAAGCAAGCCTTAACTAAACATTTTTCCTTCATAAGAGTTGCTGTGGTCATGGTATGTCTTCACAGCAATAGACATCCTAAGATACCAGGACAGATGGTTTGATTAGTAGGAATAGGTTTACAGTAGGGAAGGGTTTTTGAAATGGAAATTCTTCCATAAGAGTAGAGTTCAATAGGGACCGTAAATACCAGAGTCATGAGGCTGAGTTCCAAGCCATTATTATAGAGGTATTAGGGTAGAACAAATAATTGAAGACTCATTACGCTATAGTAGTGCCAAGTGTACCAGAAAGAAAATATGCACTGACTGGTGATAAGGTGAAAGATGTGAGGAATTTAATAGAATTCTGTGCTGTGTGGCTGAGAGGAGCAGGAAGATTGCTGAAGCTTAGGATGCCTGTCAACATCATTTCATGCGACTTAATGACTCTCCCTTTTTAACCTCAGCTGCTCATCACATAGGAGGAGTATTTCAGAAGACTCAATAATCCACTTATTCCAGTCTTTGTTTGAACTGCCTACACCTCTTTTCTAAGCACAAATAAACAGAATAAATGA
This sequence comes from Dicrostonyx torquatus, assembly GCA_028555095.1. Classification (NCBI taxonomy): domain Eukaryota; kingdom Metazoa; phylum Chordata; class Mammalia; order Rodentia; family Cricetidae; genus Dicrostonyx; species Dicrostonyx torquatus. Next base: position 780,991 of record JAQHUG010000019.1, on the reverse strand, counting down.
AGTCAAAAATAGAATGTCCCCTGCTCTGAGGTCGTTGGGGAGATGACTACAACCCTATCTATTCGTTCTGGAGCTATTTCAGCGAATCTGCTGCTTCTGTGAGCTTATTTAGGGAGAGAAAAGGTCATTGACTCTTTGAAAATTTGGTTTGGATCTATTTTAGTGAGACTCGTGCCTACTCTGCTGAATCACTTAAATAGATGCGAAACTGTTAAAATATTTAAAATGCTCATTTTTCTGAATAGCCTTTAAAAATAGTTCAGAGTCCAATGGAGGTCAAATGCAGCAGGATGTGCAATTTTGAAGTTAGAGGGCAGCAATTAGAAAAATTACACCCATTACAGCAAGGAAGAGCTGAGAGTATTATATTTATGTGAGTTCACTTGTCATTTGAAGAGAGCATTGCATAATGTCCTCATGCCCTTTTTTTCTGATTCCTTCATTGCTTCCTAACACCTTTGTTAAATATACTCACAGGAAAAAAAATGAATCAAACTTTTCTTTTTGTTAAGGCTTTAAGATTCTAGGTCTTTAAGCAATTTAGCTTTCCTGAAAATTTGCATATTATTTTATGTACATGTATAGTATAAAGTGTTTGTACTCTATATTGCAAGAATTTTTTAAAATATTACTTTATTTGTGTGTATATGCATTGGTGCTCACACGCAGTAGTACTGAATGTAGACATCAGGGGATAGTTCATGAGAATTAGTTCTCTTCCCCAACTGTGTGCATCCCTGAGATTGAACTCAGGGAATATACTTCTAAATCCATTCTGTGTTGTGTGTATAATGGTAAGTATCCTCTTAAATTCTGTCTTCCACATATATAAAATAACATGTGAGCAATGAGTTAGTTTGTTTTCATTTCTAATACTACTAAAAAGCACATTGGGGTAAAATGTGGGCTTGGCAGCAGGCACCTTCATTCACTGAACCTTCTTGCTGGCCTGGGATGTTTTTGATGTAATGTCTCACTATGCAGCCCCAGAAAGCCTTGGATTGGATAGTAGATCATTGTGTCTCCAGAGTGTTAGGGGCTGTACTTGGGCACCAGTAGCCTAGCTAGAATAATTTTTAAGTAATATTTTTAAGTTCGTATTAGAACCTAATATAAACATAAACTCTTTTTTAAGGGAAAAATTTTAAGGGAAAGATTTCTTCTGTTATGCCTTAATATTATGTTCATTTATAAATATATGAAGTTATTTACCTAACCTGGTAATTTTGTTTTTCATCAAAATAATCTCCTTCTTGACATATATTGTTATTCAGTTTTCACATAACTTTTATTTTCATGTATAAAGCTTAATGTAGCACATGTTTCACAGACACTACATCTTATGGTTCTATACATAAAAGATAATACATAATATACATGCAGTTAAGGATGTAAATTCAAGTGGACTGTAAGTTTTAAAAGACTGAAGCAATAATGATTTTACTTTAAGTACTTTAGATTTTAATTATTTATGTATTTACTTATGTTATGTGTATGTTTGTGCTGTATGCATGTGTAACGCATGTACTCACATGTATATGGGTATGTCTGTGTACACACTCACAGAGGCTGGAGAATTCCCAGTGTCCTTCTCCATTGCCCTTTACCTCCTCCATTGAAGCAGGGCCTCTCAATAGACCTGAAGCTGGGCAGCTGGCCAACAATCCATGGTGATTCTACTGAGTGTGTTTTCCATGGTGGAGGGGCTACAGGTTGCTATGCTCACACCTGGCTTATTTCTGTGGATACCAGTTTCTAATGCTAACAGTGAGTGCTCTTGTCCATGATCTATCTTTTCAGCATCTACTGAAAGTATCCTTTATAGACAATTAGTATAAAGAGAAACATTAATTATTGTTGTCACTGTACTGGCTAGCTTTTATGTAAACTTACCACAAGTTAGAGTCTTCCAAACCTCAATTGAGAAAATGCCTCCTTACGTTCAGGTTGTGGGAAAATCTGAAGGATGTTCGTTTAAATAGTGATTTGTGTGGGCAGGCCAAACTCATTGTAGGTGATACTGTGCCTGTGTTGTTGGTTCTAGGTTCTGAGCAAGCCACAAGGAGCACACCAATAAGCAGCTCCTCTCCATGACCTGTGTCCAGGTTCCTGCTCTGCTTGAGTTACTGCCCTGATTTCCTTCTCTGATGGAGTATGAACTGAGAACTAGAAGGAAAATAATCCTTTCATCCGTAAGTAGCTTTGCTCATGGTGTTTTATCAATGCAACAGAAAGCCTGAGACAATAATAAAAGAAAAATTCCCATGTATCAATATAATCAACAGTTCTCCACTAGTGGAGTTCCTAAACAGAAATCTGTAGTGAGTGCCAGTTGTGGCATACAAACTTGTAGTTCTAGCAACTCCAGAGATTGAGGCAGGAGGATCCGGTGAGGTAAGCCTGCTCTTATGTATTGACATTGTCTTAAAAACAAAACGCAAACTTAAAACAGATGAAGAAATCTTTGGTGATTAGCCAAATTATAACATTTTAAAACTCTGAAGAATGAAATGCCATGTAGTCAAATTTATTAAATGTATAGTTATAATTGTACCACATTTGTGTTTTGGCCAAAGATGATTCACAACCAAATCTAGGATGAGCATAGACATAGATACCTGTAATCCCAACACTTGGGAGATGGAGGCAAGAAGAACAGCAGTTCAAGGTCATCCTCAACTGCACACTGAGTTTGAGACTATCTTGAACTAAATGAAAGCCTGCCTCTAAAAATCTCTAAACCATAAAGGAAAGAAAACCAGCCTACAAACCACAATCCCAGAGAATTTAGACAACAATGAGGACACTAAGTGAGACTTACATAGATCTAATCTACATGGAAAATAGAAAGTAGAAAAAGACAAGATCCCCTGAGTAAATTGGGAGCATGGGTACGTTGGGGGAGGGTTGAAAGGGGAGGGAAGAGGCAAGGAGGGGAGCAGAGAAAAATGTAGAGCTCAATAAAAATCAATAAAAAAAATCTCCAAACCAATAATCCTTATTGAACTGTTTTTTCAAATTTAATAATTTTTAAATTTTTACTAATAAAATGTTTACTTGATCTAATTAAAAGTTTTACAATAAAATCCAGGGGTTCTAAATTTTTAGCACAAATACTTTTAACTGAGCAAAATCAGCAGTGGGATTAGATCTGTTTGGGCTACCTTGGCTAGAATGGAATGCTTGTAGATTGTTATCACCAAGCTCTTGACTTTCTTTTAGTAGCTGACTGCAGTGGAGAGATCATCCCTCTTTAACATCTGACTCTCTGTGTGATCACTTCTACTGTTCCTGTCCTGATAATGAAACACAGATATACACAGCAGATTCTTGCATTGTCAGAAGAGCAGCTTTGAATTTATAGATACAAGCTTATCTCAATAATTTCATTAGAATGTATTTGTAAGCCCTTTCTACTTTGTGTCCTTTCTGGAGAAAATCTGCCCTTGCTTATCAAAACTGGAAATGTGAAGCATTTGTTTTAGTAAAATCTTGTTTGAATTTTTATGTGCTCTTAGCTTTTGCTGTCTGCAGTCTCACAACCTTCTGGTAGACTGATGTTTTTAGTAGCAGTTACCATGGAAGGGACTGTAATTTCAGGATACAGGGATAACCTAATTCCACTATACAACTGACTTTATCTACAGATAACCACTGCTATTTGGCAGGATTTACTATGTTGGTGGTTTTATCCCCGACACATGGTGTTGAGGCTTTATTTTATTCCAGTGGATTTTTAAATTTTTTTTAAGTTTTTGATATTATAATATAGTCATACTCCTTTCCCTTATTTTCAAATTCATGATCTTGTTCTTTAACTGTTGTTACGTACATGTGTACACACACACACACACACACACACACACACACACACATTAGTAAATGCCACCCTTCTCAGTCTGTATTATGTTACTTGTATGTATGTTTTCAGAGCACCCATTCGGTATTGGATAAGAAATTAGTGTAAAAGTAGATTTAATATGTTATGATTATTTCTTGATCTGATTTGAATAGGGAATTCCAAAGTTTTGTATAAGTCTTGATTTTTGGCTTTATCTCAAAAAGAATCATAAAAATGGCCCAGCATTTTACTACAGGCAGCTGAGTGGATTATTCAGCACTGCAATTAATATCTGAAAAATTATGAACACCAAATGTTTCTTCACATAATTTCTGACTCACCCATAGCTTCTGTCGCATTGCAAATGACAGTGTATTTGGATTTTTCTGATAATTTCCCATTCATGAAAGAATATTCAGTCAGAATTTCTATATTATTTGCATTAGAAAGAGTTCTAAGATATTTCCCAAGAGTCCTCTTTCCACATGTGCATACTGGAGATTGAGTCCCCACCATTATTGCTGTAATTTTTGTGCTGAGTTGTATCTCAATAAAGGATGGCTTACCTCGCATGCCCAAGGCTCTGGAGTCAAACAATAGCCCTGTGAATAAAAAGTTTACAAACAAATGAGATGCAATAGCGATGACTTATTCAAATAATATTTGCTCTTTGATTATTGCACATTAGTGACATATAGATCACTATTCTAAATTGTGGAACTTCAACTACTTAATGGAAATGCTAAAATTTTGAAGATGATTAAAAGCTTTCCAAATTTGTTATTTTTGGTAGGTTTCCTCTTCTAACTTAATAATTCTTTCTTCCATAAAAATTATTTTGAGTTTGTTTCATTTTTTCTGTTAATGGAAATAATTTGAATTCTTTGATTTAGAAATAACACAGTTCTACCTCTCTTTTCATGAACAATATATTTTATTGTTTGGTCTGAAAAGGACCAATGCATTAAGCCAAGATGCATCATCATCATCTGTATAATTGGACACCATGGAAAAGAGCCCTGTATATTCAAATGCTTTTTTAAACCTGAGTATTTAACTAAAATACAGTTACATCATTTACTCCCTTTTTCTTTTCTCCCTGCACCCCCTGGCATGTCTTCCAGACCTCCAGTTTCTCTCTCACTCCCTCTCAATAGTAAGTCCTGAAAAATTATGTTATTATCCCTCTTACTTCCAATATGAGTGGTCATGTATACCTGATCCTATATCTGAATATCTTCCCATACCCACCAAAATATTGACTCATATGAGTCATACTTTGGCTTGAAATCTATTAATGATAATCATGGAAAAATTTCTCTATTCATTTCTACATGAAAATGTAACAAATTGATAGCAAACTAAAATGAGTTACTATGAGGCTGGAGAGATGTCTATGAAGTTCCTGAGGACCTAAATCTGGTTCCCGGCACCTATTTTGCCCACAACTATCTAAAACTACAGCTTTAGGGAATATAACCCCTTCTTTGAACACTTCCATCCATATGCAGATACCCACATAGGAACATACTCACATACACCCACTTAAAATAATAAAATAAATATTTTTTTAAAAAAAAACTCAAAAATAAAAGAAATTGGTGTAAAGTGGTCATTTTTTTCTGCAGCTTTTCATTCTGATGCACACCAATGTTTCGCACTGTTACTGCAATGAAAGAACTGAAATCATTGGACGTAAACGTGGAGAGAGACACCACGAACAAGGTGGTAAATAAAGAACCCATAGCAAGAGTGGAAAATTTCCTGATTTATCACCATCTCGAGGGAAAAACAGTTCTTATCTCTATAAATCCTTGTGACCCTCCCTTTCTGTGAATCTTATAAAGATGAAAGCAGGGGCCAGGACTGGAGCAGACAAAGAGAAGATTAGCTTAACAGCAAATGTTGCAAGTTGGGTAGAAAATTCAAGGCATAAAGTTGAATAACTTTTTTCTCATACAAGGTTCAAGAAGGCCTAGGGGTGTATAAAACTATCATTCAGTTCCAGAAAAGACTTGTAAGTAGGAGAGCCACTCCTTGAGGCTGCTCGCCTATATACGCTCAGTTCTTACTCTGCCTGGAGTCTTGGAATTCGTCATCACCAGCATCTTTGAGCTTTAAATCATTTTAAGAACACCAATCGGGGGATACAATGAGTGAAATACAGTGTTGGAGCAGCCTCAGGGTAAAGCATAGCATGAAGTGCTTTAAAAAGTTCCAGCCTTCTATAGTTCTTTGTCGTTTACAGATGTGTCTTTCTCTCTACGTCTTCCTCCTTTATTTCCTCCTCCTCTCCTCCTTTCATGAGGAGTAGGAGGCCACTTGCTGGTTCCCAGCTGCCCAGACTCCTGAAATAACCACCTAACTGTATTAATGAAAGCACTGCTTGGCCCATTAGCTCTAGCTTCTTATTGGCTAACTCTTACATATTAATTTAGCCCAATTCCATTATTTTATATTTTCCCATGAGGCTCATGTCTTACCGTCAATGTTTCAGCATGTCTGTTTCTGCTGGCAGCTCCACGGCTTCTCTCTGACCTCCACCTCCTTTCTCCCAGCATTCAGCTTAGTTTTCCCTATCTAAATAAGTTCTACCTTGCTTCTTTATTCGTTGATGGTAATCAAAGTGTAGAGAGGGGAATCCCACATCATTCATGACCTTAGGGCTGGTTCACCCACACCTCATCACCAGGGCCAGCTCGACTGTGTTGCTCAGGTGAGGTACAGAGGGCCACTCCCTGAAGTAAGGGCAGGGACAGCTCTCCGGCTTTCATGACCTCAGTGCCAGCTTTTCTGCCTGCCACAGGTGGCAAGGGATGGGACAGGGAGGGCATTTTTTCTTACCTGTGCCCTACATAGTAGATGGAGCAGCCAGTGAGACCAGATTTCCAACTCACACCTTCAAGGCCTCCTTGGCTCAGTTGACTGCAGCAGGGCATGGACCCAGACAAAGGCCTTGGCAGCAACCCAGGGCAATCATCACCATGGCCCCAGATGGCAAATAAGCCACCAACCTCAGCTTGCTCTTCATCACCTTCACCCCTTCATATCTGCCTCTTTCCACAGGACATGAACCATTCTGCCTCTCTTTCTTTCCCATACCACACCATAAATTTGTTCACAATAGTGTCCTGCCACCTGGGACAGGCTGTGTATTTCCTGCTGTCCAGGGCAGGCTGCTCTGGGCAGGCATGTCTCAACTCTCTTTTTGATAATTTTGTTCATTGACAATTTTGTACATGTATAAAGTATATTTTGATTATTATACTACACTATTATTCTTTCCTCCCAGCTTTTCTCCCAATCCTTCTTTTCCTATCAGCTCACATCTTCCTACCATATTCATGAATTTTGTTTGTGGCCAGGGTGGTTCGAGCAGGGTCATCTCTTTGAGCATTGATTGGAATTATCCACTAGAGCCTAGTGACATTAACAGTTGTCAAACAACTGAAGGTAATACTTCTCCAATCCTGAATCTATCTGTAGTATATTAGTCAGGAATCTCTCAAGGAACAGAACTTATAGAATGAAAATATGAAAAGGGGATTCATTAGAATGGCTTACAGGCTGTTGTCTGGCTTGTCTAGCGGTGGTTGGGTACCAATGGACAGTTGAAGAACACAATAGTTGTTTAGTCTATAAGGCAGGATATCTCAGCTTGTCTTCAATATATACCAGAATCCAGAAGAAGTGCATAGCATGATTAATAAAAACTCAGAGACATATATTGGGGTTCAACCTGAAGCAGAAAAGCAAAACAGCCAGTCATTGTCTCTTACATGTACCTCAGTCTGAAATGCCAATTCTGGCTCCAGGAGTCCTCAGAATGAGATTGTGTCTGAGAGCTGTCTCATCCAGTCCTATACTCCTCTCTAGGGCTGGATTTAAAGGCATGCACCACTACTGCCTGGCTTTTCTGGCAAACTAGTGTGGCTACTGGGATTAAAGGTGTGTATCACTGCTGGCTGGTCTATATAGCTGATCAGTGTGGCTGTTTTACTCTCTGAACTTCAGGCAAGCTTTATTTATTAAAAATGCAAATAAAATATCACTACAAAAGTGAGCTGTCATGCCAGTGAAAAAATGGACTTGCTAGCAAGAGCGAGAACAAGCAGACAAAAGAGCAAGCTTCCTTCCCCCATATCCTCTATATAGGCTTCCAGCAAAAGGTATAGCTCAGATTAAGGGTGTGTCTTCTAGCCTCAAGAGATCTAGATTGAAGGTGTGTCTTCCCACCTCAATAATAAAGATTTGGAGTATTACTTCAAATGATTTAATTAAGAAAAAAGTCCCTAAAAGGTATTCCCAGCCTCGTAGGTTTTAGTTAATTTAAAACATAGTCAAGTTGACAAGCAAGAATCGCCATCACAAATAACAAATAGTTTGCCAGTGAAAGGCAGGGACTGCTGAGACTCTTCTCCATCCATGCCTGATGGTTGACAGGTGAGGTTTTATTCAGACCTAGTGCAGGCATCCAGAGCTACTTTGCCATTAAAATCTTAGAAGATGGCATTGTGTTGTCTTCTCCATCTTCAGATTCTTACATCCTTTTAATTCTTTTGTCACAATGTTGTTGAGCCTTAGAAGAGATCCTATAGAATTCATGTTTAGGCTGAGCGAGCACTCATCAGTCACTGTCTTTCAGTTATTTGTGCATTCATGAATCTCTGCCTTTACCACCATTCCCTGGAAGGAAAGTATTTGTTGATTAAGCCTGGAAATATAACTATTTAGAAGACAGTTTGATTCTATGCCAACATAGCTAGACTATAAGTTCAGGGGTCCAGTAGATCTACAGTTTCCCTTGACATGGAGTTTTGACCAGGTTCCTAGCACAAAACTCCATGTGAATAAGGAAAGTGACATCAATGGGGTCAATAAATTTATTCAATTAGTGTATTTCCCCAGATATTTAAAAATAAACATTTCAAAGAATCTACAAATTCTAAAAAGGAAACTAGGAAAAAATGTTATTGTGTTTATTCAAGTATCGCCCATGTATCTCATTTTTACTGCTTATGGAGAATGGAAAATTGAATCACACAATTCAAGACACTTACAAGGAAAAAGCCGTTTATTTTGGAAAATAAAATTAATAATTAATATTCAAAGAAAAAGAAGAATACAGTCACTTTAAACTCTCCAGACCCTGGAAATAGATGTGATTCTGCATTTTGGGAACTTGTTCTTTTCTTTCTTTTCACTTAATGGCTACACACCTCAGTCATATGTTTGGAGACAAGCACACTGCACAGTAATGTTAACTGGTCTGCCTAGAATAGGAAATACAGCAAGACATTTGTTCAGCATAGTTCAAAATAGTTTGACCTATAATCAATATATCATTAACAGTAGCTGGCATGTTTGACAAGTTAAACCTTCTTGAGTGTCCATGGACGTCAAATCTGTTCCTGAAAATGAGCATTTTGAAATTCATTTTTAACAATCTTTAACATACAATTGAAGAACAGAAATTCAGATCCTTGGATTAAAAAGCTCAAGAGGAAATGAAAATTAGATACTACAAATAGAATTTAAAGATTAATGTTTATGAGAAAATGAATGAAAAATTAGATGTGAGAATCTAATATGTTGCTACATATGGTCTGGGAGCTTTGCATTTTCATTAAATGCAAAAGCTGTGAAGATGTTTACAAGTATCTTCAAATTTAGAACAGAGATTAACCTACATGCAGCTCTATTTGAGAATTTATTTTTTTCTAATAATTTTTTATTACTTTATAAATAATACCATTCAAAATTTCTACTTCTTTCCCTACTCCCACTTCCCTCCTGCTCTCCCACTCACCCTCCCCACTCCTCCTCCACTCCTAAGAGAGGACAGGGTACTCTGCCTGGTGGTAAGTCCAAGGCCCTCCCCCCTCCATCCAGGTTTAGGAAGGTATGCATCCAAATAGAATAGGACCCAAGGACCTCACTTCGATTTGAGAATTTAAAGCATAATTCCCTAGCCATGGCAGTTAAAGGAAAAAGAAAACTCATGACAATTTATTCTTGTGTTTCACTAATCATTTATTTTTTTCATGTCATTTTGCTCTGAGTGTGCTTTTTATCCTAGGTGATGCTCAGAGATCAACTCAGTATACATATTTGCTAATACTGCACGAAGCCCTACATGTCATCTCTAACCAACCCAAAATTTTTCTTGGGAATTTCTTGAATGACTCTCAAATTTCACTATTTATCAACAGACTTCAAACACTGATAAGGTCAGCATTATCTTTTACTCTCACCACAGCTTTTCTCTTAACTGAACTTTCTACTGCCCCTCACATCCTTAGTTTCTAAATCTAAAGGTGTTCTTCTCTAATCAGCGACTGGAGTCTCTCTAAACATGTGCCAAATCATATCGCTCCTTTTATAAATCCCAATTGCTCATTTTTTTTCTCGGTGCTCAAATGTACAGACCAAGATTTTAGACTTGCTTTTGAACGTGCAGCTTTTTATGCCTGGGACACTTTCTCTGATGCGTGAGACTGTTTCACCATTTAGATTTCAAATCGCCAGCTCCTCGGAGAACCCTCTTTGACAACCCTAATTAAAGTATTAGCAGCTTTTAACATTTTCCTGTGACTGTATTTGTTTTCCCCTGAAGTTATATCCTTTGTGTATAGATGGTGTCATCTGCTTTATCCTTCTAGAATGTAGACCTGATTAATGCAGAGAATTTATCCTGCCCAGGTCTGTACATACCTAAGAATAGAACTTCGTCTAAATTAGATAATGTGAAATGAGTACATGAATAAGAAAGGGGTTTTTTTATGCAGCTATTTTTGAATTAGGATGTATGCCACAGGTCTCAGAGGCAAAAGCCTCTCAATAATATTTTTTATAGGCTTCTTGTGGCTAAAGAAAACTAATTCAAAGTGGTCTAAGTAGGGCTTTTGTAAACACAGTGTGGGTAGTAAGCTGAACATAGATGATGCAGTTAGTTCATGGGTTTGATACCAGGTTTTTTAGACACGGTTTCTTTGATCTCCTCAATTGGCAGTATACACAGATGCCCTCATAACACTGAGCAGAGTCGACAGCTAGTCATTACCTGTGTGATCATGGGAGTGAAGAAGTACATTGTGTCAAGCTGTGATACCTGGTTCATCAATGCTTTTCTGACCCATGATACTTTAACTTACTGTGAGTTTATTTGGATGTAGCCCTATTGTAAGTCAACAAATACATCTTTCCATTCATGTCTGCTTATAGAAAATACTAGTAAAAGTGAAAGTTAAACCATGGTTACCATTGGTTCATATAAAGAGTTGAGTCCAATCTAACTCATGTTCACTTTAACAAGGACTGCATACTTATCAAGTGTCCTCGCTGGTAAACTTTCCTTTGCATTCTCGGATAAAGGAGACTTCTGAGTTATGGAATATGTGATTTCTCAGGTTTATTTATCTAGACTCAAGATTTGTAAACCGTTCAGGAGAGCCATCCTGATCATTCCATCCTTACTTGAAATAGCTCTTGTTTGTTGAAGAGAAAATAAAATATTCCCTAATTCAAGACATGGCTTATTTCTAATAAAGCAGTTGCCAGCAATGTGACATTTTCCTAAGAGTAAAAATGGACATTTAGGTAGCACTTAAAACTGATATGAGTGAGAACAGTGTAGTATAATGCTCATTACTTTTAACCTCAGTCCCTAACAGAGCTAACAGTTTATTTTTACACAAAAGATTAAATTTTATTTACATGGTAATTTCTATGATGTACTATTTTACAAATAAGTTACCTAGAAAGGTTATGAGTTAGCCTAAGATGTGATTTGAGATGGGATTTACACTGTGTCTCAGGATGTCTTACCCTCATGAGTGCTACGTTTGTAAGTGTGAGCTACCACCTCTGGCCCACAAGCAGTTTTAAACCAGGTGCTAGCTCAGTGCTGGTGGAAGAGAAGTCCTATGGTGAGACGCCAGATGGATTTATATAGTCTGCCTGCCTGGGAACTGTGGAAGAAGTCTACCAAAATAATTCAACAAGAAAGTCTGTGCACAGGAAAGCACACTGACAAAACTGTGAAGTCACTGAAGTGTTTCCTTGATACATTTGGGCTCCTTTTACTGTCCTATTTTATCCTTCATTTTATCTTTGGTTACATCTTCATTATAAATATCCTTTCGTGTCTACTCAGGGCCTCTAAGACTGTCATTATGTCTTTTTATTTTTGTACTGATATTGCAACTGTATATCTCTTCCATTTTCTTCTTCCAATTTTATCCTTATACTCTATTCTTTGCACCAGAAATTGGTTTATTCAAAGTTAAACTATAATCTTGTGATTCTCTATTAAATTTTTAAAGAAAATCTGAATATGTTAATATTTAAAAGTTTTGAGTTCCTGAATGTTCTTGTTGAATCTGTGCTCTTCCATCTTCTCCAGAATAATCTAGTAAATCTCACAGTTCTTCAAGTTTCCTTTCTCAGGACCATTGATGCAATGTTCCTACCATATAGAATTGCCTCTTTTTCTCCTCTGTAATTTCCTGATTTTTGCTTCTACACCACATCTTTTTGTTAAATGTAATTACCGAGGGCATTTTCCTGACCTTTAAGATGTATCTCACTTGCTGTCATTAGAATTCCATGTATATACTGACTTATGTCTATCTCTATTTTGCCAGTTATGAAACTGAAGACTGAGAAAATACAGATGTGGAATCACTTGTGACAAGTTCCAAAGTAGGGATTCAGTTGGAACTTGGAGTCTGGGGGTAGCTCTAAGGAATGGGTGCAATCAAGGAAATAAAATGATTTTTTTACTTTGGTCAGGGAAGTCAGTATTGTGTACTATTATAGTTTAACATGGTTGTACCAAATAATTCATCTTCTTAGCATGTAATCTCTATGGTACCGGAGACTATCTTGTTGGCTGTTATAATTTTAAGGACCTAATATGTTGTCTTGGCAAGGTCATACATAACCCTCTGTTACACAGTTGTACTGTGGGCTTTTCTAGAGCAAGGATGCATAGCTTTGCTTCCTGGAAGAGTGCAGCCTATGAAAAATGCTCAGGACATGCACATTTGAATAAGTATTAGCTAGTTATGATAGATAATCATAAAAATTTAATTCCAACTTAAAAGAAGTAGAAGCATACTTATTGTGATAAAAAGAATGATGAGTGCATGAGTGGGATGGAGTATTTGTGAGGGTCAGAAAGGGGAATTATCTGACTTATTTATGTTTGTCTTTTCCCAACAAACTTTGTATTTTAATCTTTTGTAATGTACTACATATGAAAGTCCCGGGGAACATATCCAAAAGATTTGCTATGCTTCTGTTTCTCTGTTTCTCTTTATCCCTCCTTACTTTCTTTCCTCTCTTCCTTACTCTTTTGTTCCCTTCTTATTGGCTGTGATATTCATTTATTTCATGTTCTTTGTTTCCCGGCTTCCCTTTTCATTGTACTCAGTATATTCCATTTTATGGAATGTAAACATTATGAAGACTGTGCTTTCCTTGAAATCGTTTTCATTTATTATCTCAGTAAAGTTTCCCACTCTTCTGAGACAAGGGCTTTACTTTGCACAAGAACAAAGATTAAAAGAACAGCAGTGAGACTGTTAATATTTTCCTCCTTTTCTTCTTGCCTCTAATCTACTACCTGCCCAGGGACAATTAAGAAGTGGCCCAGAAAAGGACACTTCATAGATCACCCTCATTGCAGTAGGGAATGGGAAATGGCCCAAAATAGCAAGAACGTGTTCACAACTCTTCACTTAATGAGTGCTTGTGGAAATATTTAATATTTAAAGAGCTTTTATTGGAGTTTTTGATAGAAAAATGCAGATTCTTCTTTTAATGAGTATGCATATAAAAACAGTATATAGAAAGAAGTTCAACGTAGTGTTGTACTGCTCAACAAGATTTCTCATCATTAATATGCTATTCAAAGCCGGGCAGTGGTGGTGCACACCTTTAATCCCAGCACTCGGGAGGCAGAGGCAGGCGGATCTTTGTGAGTTCGAGGCCAGCCTGGTCTACAAGAGCTAGTTCCAGGACAGGCTCCAAAGCTACAGAGAAACCCTGTCTCAAAAAAAAATGCTATTCAACCTATCCTTGCAAGGCAAGTTAGAACCTCCAAGTGAGGTTTTACATATCACAGAGCAATTATTTCCTTTGTTTAGGATTGACTGTAGTTAGTGATAAGATTTGGTGGTTAACTTCTACAGTCGTATAGTCTTAGGAATATTACTAAAAATAATGGTTTTATGCCAAAGATAATATATTTGAAAGTATGTGTGCTATGTATGTGTTCATATATGCATGAATTGGGAAATGCTTTGCAGGTCTTCCCTGCCTTCAAGCACATTTGTTCATGTTCACATGAGTTTTTCTTTCCTGTGTAAGAGATGGTTTTGAAAGGGATCAGATGGATGAACTGTGGTGATTCACTGTGTTCCTCACTGTCAGTGAATTGAGGAACCACCATGACATTTGGAAGGTGCACCTACAGGTTGGTTCAGGAGGGTGCTTCCAGAGAGCCTCAGGGACTAGCTTCCCCTAAGTGTGTGTAGGTGTATCGATAATCTGGCTCCTGAATGGTAAAAATGGGAAGAGAGAATAGGCTCACAAATGCAAAAATTCTTTTCTTGCTTTCTGGTCACCATGATGTGAACTATTCTATACTGTCACATCTTTCTATTGTGGTAGGTTAAAACCCTGAAACAATGAGCCAAAATAAAAGTTTTCTTAAGCTGTTTTTCTCATGTATTTATTGTTTTAACAGTGAAATAATGGACACAATCAGAATTCTAAGAATTAAATCAATAAATAAAAAACTGGGAAATTTTTTGCTTGACGAAAAAGCTTATTATTAGATGAATATTTTAATTTATTTGAGAATTCTCTTAGATATTGAGTTCTTAAAAAATGTTGAGTATTGATTCTCTAAAAGTTAGGATTTTTAACAATTATGTTTCTTCTACTTAGCTACTTAATTATTTTCTAGTGTCCACCTCAGCTTTTGAAAGGCTTTTAGTTGTTTTAATAATAAAAGTGACTGTTAAAACTCCCAGGACTCTTTAAAACTGGAGCTAGTCGTTTTAATCATACAATTTCATTAAATATGCTTCCTAGTTTCAGCCTTCTTTTCCCCAGATTGACTCATTGGATTATTTGGAGGGCTAAAATCTTTGCTATGATATCTGATGAAGTTTTTCCACAATCACACATGATTACATACATCCTCCGTGATTTAATCTTTATAAAAACTCCCAGTGATATGTACCAGCATTATTAACAACTTACTTATGAGAAAACTGAAGTCCAAAAATGTTACTTGTTCCAAAACACCCAGTTAGGAAGTTTTGGAACTCTCCAGATTCCATGTCCTTAATATGTGTTTCATAATGTCTATATATAAAAGCATGAATTTGCTATTTGTTTTCCTCTTCTGTGGATAGTGTTAATTGCCAGCACGACAGGACATTGTATTACTGACAAATGGTACTCTGTGCATGTCTTTAAGGATTGTCTTAATTAGGTTAAGACAAGATGCATGACCTGCCCACTGTGGGCGGTACCCTTCTTTGGCTGGTATCCTGAACTGTATACCAGGATATGAAGAACACTAGCAAACTCTCAGTGCTCTGTTTCCTGATTGTGAATGTAATATGACCAGCTGAGTCAAGTTTCTGCTTACAACTTACCCACTGCGACAGACTGTGCACTGGAACTATGAGTGAAATGATCCTTTTCTCCCAGTTTTCAGAGATTTTATCACAATGCAAGGAAAAGAACCCTAGACATCCTAAGTCACCTCCTTTTACATTTCTTATAGTGCAAAATGATGAATTGTATCTACTCAAGTTTGAAGCCATGGCTATATCTAAAACCACTTTTGTCTTGCCTTTGTGTCTGTCAAAGTGTTTCCTCTGATCACAGAGTACTAGATTGACAGCCCTTCCTTTCCTTAATATTGCTAACTCTTTGATTCACTGTTGGTGGAGTCTGCTCAGTCATTCCCAACTGCCCAGACCAGAAATAATCACACAAAAACTATATCATTTGCAACATGGTTTGACCAATAGCTTAAGCATATTTCTAGCTATCTTTTACATCCTAAATTAACCCATCTCCATTAATCTGTGCATCACCATGAGGTTATGGTTATGGTCTACCGGCAAAGTTTCAAGGGACTTGTGCAGAGGTGTCTGTTTCCTGTGGCGGCTACAAGGCTTCTCCCTGACT
>JAQHUG010000019.1:685821-699043 GCA_028555095.1 Dicrostonyx torquatus | reverse complement strand
GCTTAGGGCAAAGCACCAGTTTCTATGTTGGGGCGACGGTCCCCGACATTTTTCCATTACACACACTCCTCCTACTTTTCAACCAGACTTGGGGAGCTCAGCCCAATGTTCTGCTGTGGGTCTCTGCCTCTGTTTCCATCAGTTGCTGGATAAAAGTTCTGTGGTGACATTTAAGATAGTCATTAATCTGCCTACAAGGCAAGGCCAGTTCAGGCACCCTTTTCTCTTTTACTTAGGGTCTTAGCTGGGATCATCCTTGTGGATTCCTGGGAGTTTCTCTAGTGCCATGTTTCTTGCTAGTCCCATAATGACTCCCTCAATCAAAATCTCTCTTTTTTTCCTTCATCTTGACGATACTGTTCCCTTAAGTTCTCCCCCCATTTCTCTCCTCCTCTTCTCCTTCTGCCCTCCCCACCCCCATGCTCCCAATTTTGTCAGGTGATTTTGTCTATTTCCCCTTTCCAGGTGGATCTATGTATGCTTTTCTTAGGGCTCACCTTTTACTTAGCTTCTCTAGGATCACAGATTTTAGGCTTGTTATCCTTTGCGTTACAGCTAGTATTCACTTATGAGTGAGTACACACTATGTTCATTCTTCTGGGTCTGAGTTAACTCACTCAGGATTATTTTTTTTCCTTGTTCCGTCCATTTGCATTCAAACTTGAAGATGCCATTTTTTTTTTAACCACTGAGTAGTACTCCAATGTGTAAATGTGCCATGTTTCCTTTATCATTCTTGGATTGAAGGGCGTTTTATGGAGGCCAGAAAATGTGAACGTGTTTCCACAGTGACCAAAGATAAGAGAGTTTGGCATTTTCCTCTATTTCCTCCAAGGTTATATTTTGCTTCCTACCTCAAACAAAGGTCCCACCTAGACCTTCAGAGAGTTCTGCTCTCTCAAGTTTATTGACAACAGGTGTGGGTAATAGCCAGACTTTGTGCTCCAGGAACAGAGAAGTAGATTGTTCCTACCTCAAACAAGAAAGAGTCTAAGGATTCAACTAAGTTCCAGTCCCCTTTACGGGAGGCATCTAGGTTATTTCTATTGTACCCAGGACTTAGCATCTCACAACCTTTCACACAACACTTCTTCTGACTGGAGCAATCTTCTTGGAATCCTACTCACTAGCTCATCACTCTCCTAGGAAGAAATTATCACCCTGAATGTCTCTGGACTTGAGGGTAGAAATCCCATTGTAATAATTTGCCTATATGTCTCTTAACTCTTTTGAATAGTAAATTTTTGGATAGTAATTCTCTGTACCTAATTTGTCTTTAGATCTTCAGTATTAAGCCCAATTATCAATAAATATGCTCATTGCAGAATAGATACTCAATAAATATGTACAAAATGAATGCGATTCTTATGACTTACAATTCAGCCCCGATGACATTTTATACCCAGATAAGCATTAGTCATCAGCTCCCAGACAAGATTTAGATTTCCAAGAAATTATAAACTCAAAAACAGAATCCCAGGTGCTTTTAAAAAATTAGCATAATATAGTTCACAAATTCCACTGCAGACTCTGCTTTTGAAATGCTGAGGCACAATATTAAAATACAGAGAAGATGAAGCTCATTTGCATGAGCGAATTATTTTCTCCACACAGAAGGCAATTACTCCTTTCAGATTCCGTGTAGGATTCCATTTTTGTTGTTGGTCTAAGGATCAGAAGATCTGGTTTGTAGTTCTGCGTGAAGCCATGAATAATAATTGGAGAAATTTTATGGAAACTCTGTTTTCTGATCCACAAATTGAGTGATAATACTTGCCACAATCATCTCTTACTGATATGGTAATGCCTAAAATGGACCAATGTACTTGAAAGTATCTTGAAATACATAAATTGCTGCAAATGTGTAAAATGTTATCAGGTAAAGTAAATTAGTTTATTATAAAAACAAAAAGAATAATATGAATATTTTGGAGCAAAAATAGATGAATAACAATTCTTCATATATTTGATCAGATGTCTTCTCAATAGTTATGTTACCAATATATTACCTTAATACTAGCTAAATTGTTGGCATTTTGATACTGGAGCTCATGTAGATTATCCCAGTTATTTCTATCTGCAAATCCATGAAGTAGGAATAGCTATAATCATCACTTATAGGTAAAGGACATTAACATGCCTACTGAGTGGCAAGGTTGCTCCTTAGCATTGTCAAGTTTTAGTATTTGAACTAGTTTGGATGATGAAAGGTGTGTGTGTGTGTGTGTGTGTGTGTGTGTGTATTTAACTTAAATTTAGATCACTGGAGTGTTTATGCAAAGAGTGAGAAAAGGCCTTAAAATGCTAGTATATATTGTTGGTAACAATGCACTTCACTCTTCCATATTTTCAAATACATTAAGGGAAGTCATTTATGAGGTCACTCCTAGCATACTGGGTTTTCATAGACCTGACATTAAAGGGGGGGAATCTAGGAAGAGTCTGCATGCGGCACTATCCTGTTCCTTTAAACTCTGTGTATCCTCTTGAGGCTTTCCTTTCTCTGTGTTGCTCCAGGCAGTGTGTATCTACCTCTTTGTTTACTATGACACCAGAGATGCTTCTTCAATATTTCCTTCTTCCCTGATTTCGTCTCCTCATTCTGCTGAACTATCAATTTCTTCTGGCTGTCAGTGTATCAGGATTGTTTCTTTCTGCCATCTTCTTTCTTTCTCAGTAGTCAAGAGCTAATTAGAAGGATCATCATAAATCTAATCCTCAACACCACCAGTGAATTGTTGAGCAGTTGCATTGATCTTTATCATCTTATAAATACTACTATGCTATGCCTTTAAGGATTGCCTCATCCAGCCTTGAAATGAGGGCTTGTGCTTAGTCTTATTGGAACCTGTTATGCCTTGTTCAGCTGAGGCCTGCTTTTTGTGAAAGGGAACAGAGGAGGAGTAGATTTAGGTGAGAGGGGAGGTGATGGGGACTTGAAATGAATGGAGGGAAGGAAATCTGCAGTCAGGATGTAATATATGAGAGAATAATAAGCAATCAAACAAAAGTGTTAGTGTATTCTAGTTATTCTTGGAGTGTAAGACTACAGCTCATATAGGTCTCTAGTTTCTATATGATTAGCTTTACTTCATCTTATGTTTGATTTTATTTTTACATTTTGTATCTTCAAAAAAACTGGGTTTATGAGTTTAGCTAATACCTGTATTTACATCCTGTATGAACTTGTCCCTACTTAATTCCTCTGCCTGGATTGCTCTGACTCACTTGAACACATCACCTTGATATTATGGAACCCTTTCCCAGTCTTCACTTTACTTATCAGTTGACAAGGAAGCCATTCCCCATTCCTCAAACACCTCTACATTGAAATCAGATTCCCCAGGTTAAATGCTTTTATGGCATGTTACGTGTTTTTAATAGTTCATACAACAATGGCTCTTAAACATTAGCAAAACCATTCATGTAGTTTAAATAAAAACAACACAATTTATAAACGAGTGAAATAAAAAAATTATTTCTATCTGAAAGGAAGACGGTAAAAGATGATAAATGACTCCCCAGTTGCATTTTCCTACAACAAGTATATTATATCTGTTTGTGGGCGAATCCTATAGCTTGTTACTTGTTCTGTTTGGTTCTTTCGTGTTGTGTGACTACAAAGTAGTGTCTGGGATAGAGTGGACGTACAATAGCTAGTAAGTAGTGAGGGAATATTTTGAGTTTCTCAGTAGATCATTTAGGGCTTTAGAATCCTACCTTGCTATCATAAAACAGTATAAAAGCAATTTTTACTGCTTCGATGAAGGGCAATTCAGGCAATGTTTGACATGTTCAATGTTCTGGTATGTTTCAATTACTTAACACCTTAGAGATATTGATGACTCATCCTAGATCTATGTCCAGAAGAAAGAATCATTTGGTCTAAGAACGTTCATGTAAGTGGAAAATTAGCTACTTACTATGTCTTAACAACTTAGAACATTTTTCAACATTATTCTACCTAAGACCACTAGGTGGCACTCCAACTTGAGACTGCCTGTAGTAAAGACCATCAATCTCTCCTAGAGTCCCCCAGGGAACACGATTTAGAAATGTCCCTTTAATTGGTATAGCTACTTAACCCTGCCCTATCTATCCTAGTTCCTATGTGATTTTTATTTCTCCTTTTTCCTTTTCAGGTGTGGGCATGTTTCAATTATTCTTCCAGTCACTCTTTCAATTACCTTTTAATGAATGTCTACATGTTTGGAGTACATTCAAAAACAAGTTAAATAAAGTCTCTACTTTCAAAAAGCCCTTGTTGGTGGTCAGGGAGTGAAGTAAGGAATGCTAAACATAATGAAAACACAATCTAAAAAGTGGTGTGCATTGTTCACTGTGAGTAGAAGGCTTACATTCTTTCAAAGGAAAGTACCTGCTATGTTTATGTTAATATTATGTAATGATTAATTAGCCAATATCCTACATGAGTTGTTTTCTACCTTACAAGCCAGAAGGACAGAGCACTCTTTCTTTTTTCATTTGGGCAGAGGCAGACTTAGGCCCTTCATGGTGTTCTAGTCTCTGTTTCAATGCAGCAGTCTTTAGATATGGAGCTGTATAGTTTCCTAATGAGATAGGAAGTGTGTCATTAGGCAGGTAGTTTGGTTTCATTATCACCAGTTCTTACAGTGTGGACTTGTTAATTTTGCCAATTAACCAGTGGAAATAAGTGCCAACGTATCAGATGACTGAACCTGTGGAAACCTGGTTACTTATAAATGATCAGCTGAAAATGAACCCATTTGCTCAGGAAAAAAAATTAGGAAAAAGGAAATCTAAAGGGCATATCGAAACACAGACAGTTTAAAAATACATCTGATCATGGGGTTCATTTATGCAGGAACAGTAATAAAACAAAATACTTTGACTTTCAATGAATTATCTTCATCTTTGAATACTTTTGTCTTCTATTTAGTTCCATTTGTATTCTATATTCTTGGTTGTTACCCCCACACATTTACTTCACATACATAGGCACTTTTAATATCTATATTGTCGAGAAAGCATTGATGAAGGTCAAATATTTCTTGAACAATTCCATCATTTGTGTCCGCTGGAAAGGAAAACTTCTGTGTCTCTAGTATTGGTTTTAGTTTGGAATTTACAATTTGTTCATATGAACCACAGTTTTGAAATTTGGTTCTGGTGAGTCTCAAATTTATGGAAATGAGCTCTCCTATTGAAACTCACGTTCCTCTCCTCATGCTGTGTGTTGGCTGTGTAAAAGGTGACCATGAGGATAGATGCTATCACCCACCGTTAGCCTACTTTCTTCACTGGGTTTGGCTTGCCTTCCTTAAACCATATTGCCCCATTACTATTTTTGAAGACGTTTCTTATATAACACTCAAGTTTTGCCTTTCCTGCTATTTCAAGGCAGGCTGTGATAAACTCTTGCTTTTATAATAATTTGTTAGATCTCATAAGAGGCTATGCCTAATGCCTTCAATACTCTCTTATTCTAAGTTTAGATTAAATTTTTGAGAGTTAGCTATTTATTTATTTATTGGAACAAACTAGTTGCCTTAGGTCACAGACCTCTCCAACTGTAATCCTTGCTCATCTCATTTATCTGATTATGTAAAGATTTTTATCCATCCCATGTGTTGTCAGGGACAGCTAAGAGATAATAGGATTAGATTGTATTAAGTGACAATTTTAGTGAGAACCCTGAATAAGACTAAGAGATCTGATAGGAAGTCTTTCTAACACACACACACATACACACACATGTATACACACACACACACACACACAGAGAGAGAGAGAGAGAGAGAAAGAGAGAGAGACAAAATTGAAGATTGATCATGCTTTAAAAGCTGAGGTGAATAATTTTGTAAAGAAAAAATGCATCTAACAAATAAAACTACTAATTGAACTGTAATGCTGACCTTTAAAATAACAGATGTGATTAAATGCCTATAGCTAGAGTGGCCTTCCTGTCTCAATGTAATGCTTTTAAGTGTTTCATTCCTCTCTGATTATTGACTTTGGCTAATATATTCTGTGGATTTACACTTGATGTATTCAAGAAAGTAGAAAATAATTAACCACCACTTAGGTTACTGTCAAGAATGATGAAGTAACAGAGATCCACTAGGCTTTCATGGACTGCTAGCTTCACAACACTTTAAATCTCCAGATCTCATTAGTCAGACTTCAAGCACAGTGTCTGAAAACAAGTCTTATTTCTATTTTCAGAAGGGACACTTGAATTTCTTGTAGTTTTACTTGAAAAGAATTTCGGTAAAGGCAGGGTTGGATAGACAGGTACCAGCTAAACACTTGAGAGATACAGTGGCTAAACTCTACCAAATGAGTGATTGATACAATGTACCAGTTTTACAAAACAGGGAATATAAGAGAGGAGAAAGAAAGTCTTATTTATCTTCAGTGGAAGTTGAATAGACTAATGACTTTTGTAAAAGTACTTATGGTGCATACCAGAGTTAAATGTTTCATCAATAGACTTCTCACGGAGACAGTAGGAAGTTGCAACTGTTATCCTTAGAATCTGACAGGTACAAAAGCTTTGGTACTGTGGTTTTAGTGTCCCCTAAACTTTATTGCAGACTCAATTCCCAAAGCAACAGTTTTGAGAGGGGCAAATTTAAAGGGTGATCACACCATGAGAATCCTACCCTCATGATCCAACTAATACTGTGATTGTAGGAGTAAGTTTTGCAAGGGGTAGCTTCAAGATAAAACACTAAGTAAGGCCTCCTTTTATTACTTCAATCCTATTGTTCCTAGAAAGTGGGATTATGGACTCTTAAGGAAGATTATCCTGGGATCTGTCACCTTAATGCTGCTGATCTTATTGAGCTTCGAGTTTACCTTGGAATCATTCTCCCACCCTAATTTCCTCTTTCCTACTTATGTTCTATGGAGTAGAATATCTATTCACTTTTTTTCTCTCATAGTACTGTGGGAACTCATAGCTGGTTAATGTCACACTTTCTCAGTTAGGGAAGTTTGTCATAGGGTGAATAATGATGATGTGGGATTTCCCTCTGTATACTGTGAATGTGTTTTATTACCAGTGGTTAACAAAGAAGCAGCTTTGACTGATGACAGGACACAATATAGTAAGGTGGAAAATCTAAGAAGAGATAGAGGAGGAAAGAAGGCAGAGTCATGGAGATGCCATGTGTCCACCCAAGAAACAAGAGGTAACAAGACACGAACTTCATGGTAAAATAAAAAATAATAGAAATGGGTTAATATAAGATGTAAGTGGTGTAGGAGGTCCTTCTGCATTTGTGTTGCTTTCATTGTTTAATAAAGAAACTGCTTTAGGCCTGGTGATAGGGCAGAACTTATGTAGGCTTGGAGGCAGAACTGAATTCTGGGAGGAAAAAGGCCCTATGGCAGACACCATGAAGTACCGGCCTGAGACTGATGCTGGTTTGAATCTTTCCCGGTAAGCCATGACCTCATGGTGAACACAGATTAATAGAAATGGGTTAGATCAAGATGTAAAAGTTTGCCAGGAAGGGGCTAGTGCTAATGGGCCAGGCAGTAATTTAATTAATACAATTTCCATGTGATTATTTCAGGTTTAGCTAGCCAGGCGGTGGGACGCAGCCAGTGCTCCTCCTACTACAGTAAGGGCTAGCTAGGAATATGCCTGAACTGTTGGCTAAATAGTGTTGTAATTAATATAGTTTCTGTATGATTATTAGGGTTTGAGAGGCTAGGAAATGAAAGTTCAGTCTCCGTTTACATCATGATTTGAATTTTATTCATGCCTTGTTTGGCTGACACTTAGAACATTTGGATTTTGATTTGTTACTTGAGCCAATCAATACTTGGAGGCACCAAATGGAAATAATGCATTTTAGACTAAACTGATTCTTGAGTTAATTTAGTGGGCTAAGGTATAATGGTATTGAATATGTCCTTATGGAGTCTTCTGTTGGAAATTATGTGTGTGAGAGAGTATGGGTAGAGACTGAAACAAGGGCCTTGGGGGTGGCAGGTAAATCCCATAGAGCAAAACTCCCTGCTTTGTGTGGTAGAAGCTTAATCCACATTATAATGATAAAGAATAGAAAGTTTAAGAAGTGAATGGATTGATGCACTCATGGTGAGAATGATTTAGTTACTATGAAAGTCGGATCCCAAAGAAAAGAAGGCTTTTTACCCTCACCCCTTCTCCACTCCTCACACCCTTCATGTCTGCTTCTTGCCTACCTTCTACTATAGAATAATGCATCACGAAGAACCTTACTTGGTTTGTTTTTATTTTATATTATTGTTATTACTATTAATATTATTTTAATGCCTTTTGGACTCTAAAAAGAAAGAGAAGCCGGGTGGTGGTGGCGCACGCCTTTAATCCCAGCACTCAGGAGGCAGAGGCAGGCACATCTTTGTGAGTTTGAGACCAGCCTGGTCTACAAGATCTAGTTCCAGGATTGGCTCCAAAATTGCAGAGAAACTCTGTCTTGAAAAACCAAAAAAAAAAAAAAAAAAGAGAGAGAGAGAGAGAGAGAGAGAGAGAGAGAGAGAGAGAAAGGGTTCAAATTTGGGTGGGTGGGAAAATACAGAGGACCTTGTAGGAGTTGGGAGAACTCTAATGAGAATAGATTATATGAGAAAAAAATCTTAAAAAACAGGTCAAAATTTTCTAAAAAAGAGATAAGGAAAGCAGAAGAACTTTACCAAATATAGTTCCCTGAACTTTGGAGTTTCTTGCTTCTAGAATGATAAAAGATAAATGCCTCTGTTTTATTAGGTGCCTGATGTCAGACCTCTTATTTATTTTTTTTTCAGCACACACAGATTAAAGCACCAGGTATGTTTGCTAAATTCCAGAAACTTTCTCAAAGTCAGAATGCCAGAAAACAAATTCAGATCAATGTGACTCCACAATGATTTTAAGCACAGTATTGTTTGGGGGAAGGGGAAGAAAAATCATTTAATTCAATGAGTCCAAAAGAACAGAGGATTTCACTTGGTGAGCAGCAGGAACTGGAATTAAAGGGATGGAAAGAAGAACAGTTTCCATAAAGAAGTTCAGAGTTTGAAATGTTTCTGTTTCAGGCATTTTGACTTTCAAACTGACCGAATGAGGACATTTTCTACAGAACTCAAAGTAGATATTTGTCTTTTTCTGCTTTGTTCCACTTAAAATTATAGTCCTGCTACTTGCTCTTAATTTCCATTATGTAGAAGAGACATACTTAGAGTCAAGCTAGATAAGACTTATTCTATAATTATTATCTCTAGTTCAGCTAACTAAAGCTGTTTCATTCCCTGTTTATTCATTGCATGATTTAGCCTCTCTCCTTTTGATATAATTAAAACAGGACCCACTGTCGAATTCAAGCAACTACTACCTTCAGCTATTAAGAAGCCATTCTAGCAGGAATTGGGAGAGTTGGAGGCTAAAAGTCACTCTTCATTTGCCAAAGCCCATAAGAATGACCCACAAAGCAAATTGTGACCTATTTCAAACAGATTGTGCCAGAAAATTATTTGGAATAGAATGACAGTTGGATTAGATTGTTCCCACACATGTCTGGAAAACTAGTTTGAGTATGACAATGGCATTTTACAATGCCTTTGAACACCAGAACGATTTTCCATAAATGTCTTCTGTTGGTTTGATTAGTATTACTTAAGAACAGAACAAGTATCTGTGCAGGTTGCTTCCAACAGGCCTTGCCTCGTTTATTTTACTTTCTGGTGGCTTCTAAATTTGTTTATAAGTAGAACATTATTAATGTAACATATTGACTAGAAAATGAATGCTTCTGTTATCTTCAATTGAGACCAGCAGACAGAATTTTGCTGTGGTTGCTGTTAAAGACCAAATGGTAACTGTTTGGAGCAACAATAAGAGGTTGTTTATGATGCATCAGCGTGAGCTGTAGTTGCAAAGCAGTCATAGGCAATACATACATGATGCCTGCGGTGCACGTCGGGTAAGCTTTACTTAAGTAAATGATTAACAGGAAGAACTAGGGAGTTGTCAATCCCCAACTTAGTTCACCAGGAAGTACCCCAGACAGGTGTGATAAGTTGGAATTGGAATTTTAGAAACATCAAAAGTATAAGGAGTTCTTTTGCTTGTTGTTTGTTTGTTTGTTTTTGTTTTCCCAGTCCTTTTAAATAAATAGTCTAAGACAAGCATTGAAGGAGGGAATTTCTTAAAGCTGAACACAGACCCAGTGACAGATGTCATTCTTCTCCCAGGTCATGCCTTCTAGTAGTGTTATCTGTATCTGCACAGATAGTTACAGAAAATGGATCAAAACAAAAGAAAAAGAAAACAAAAAACACCTACTTGAGATTGCAGAAGAATATCTTCTAGCAGCCTATCATTTTGTATGTCCATTATGCAAATTTATGCTAATTTAAATGGGATATTTGGCAGGCCTCAGGGATCCCCATTTAGTTGCAACTAAGGAAGTTCTCCCTAAAGAATACAAACTAGAATAGAATTGTTCCAAAGCCTGATTAATCTTTTTTTGTGGTCTGCATAGAGCTGCCTGCTCATTTATACCATTCCCTGAGCGAGGACACCTCTGTGGTGTCCTTTTATTTTTGCAAAGATCACACTGTGAGCATGCTTAGACTCATCCTTTTCATTTGAGCTCACAGCTACCTCTGCTCACTGGGGCTTTGTGGTTCTTGATGGCAGGCACAGGCTGGAGGGCCTTTCAAGCAGAAACTTTTTATGTTAGGTGGTAGACTAGAGTTGAGCAATTTTTAACTTAGAGTGAGCTGTGGAGATGAAAGCAGGGGGTTGACTTTGGAACCAGAGTTTCAAAGTGAGAGACTTTTAAAGGTAGGGGTAACTTTCCTAAAATGTGTTTTTACTAAGAAAACACTTTGAAAATACTAAGGGCAAACTCAAGGTTGTGGACTTTGAATGTTAGGATAAATAAAAACACATCTGTACAGCATTAAGTATAAATTTGTCAAAAGCCTACAATAAAGTGGCTTCTGTAAAGATGAGGGTGACAATGATAAAAACAGAATTATGAAGGGATTATGATACTCCAGTTGCACATGGTAAGTGCTCTAGACTTACTGAATAATTTACATTCCATTTTGTACAAACTCAAGAGGTCTCGATTCTATAAGTTAAATCCAAAATTCTTCATGTTAGATAAGTATAGCTCTACCCACTTTTATTATATCCATTGTCTTCTGCATCATCCATGTGCCCTAGATATTTGGTGTTATTTGCTATGTTTTCAAAAGGCTTTTGGGAGAGCTGGGAGAGAGCTCAGGCAGTAAAGGCTTGCTGCACAAGCATGGAAAGCTGTTTGATCTCTAATAATCCACAATAATGACTTGGTGGCATGAGCCTAGAATCACAGCACCAAGTGACAACAAACAGATGCCTGGGGCTTGCTAGATAACCAGCTTAGTCTGCTTGACAAGTTTGAGGTCAATGAGAGGCTGTGTCTCAGAAGGCAATGTAGGTAACTTCTGAGGCATGACAGCTAAACACCTGAACACCCATGTGCATCTGTACTTGCATGCACCTACTGAAGCACACCCACAAATAAAGAAATAATACAAACAAATAAGTTTTTTATTTTCCTCTGGACCAGAAATTTCTTCGGTGCTGAGGCTATTAACAAATAGAATTCCCTTTCAATTTTTAAGGATCAGACTCTCTAGCTGGGAAAAAATACTTTAAGCTGTTTTTGGACTCATCAATATCAAGTTTGGAATGCTTGTTATTGACCTGAAACTGTCTCCTTAAAATTATTCTTTGCAAACTTCATAAAATACATTTCAAGCATTTACTCCCAAATTATCTTTACTTCTGATCTATCCCACTTCCATACCACTGGACTTTGTGTCATCATTTTAAAAATATTTGTTTGTTTAATACAGTTAAACAAGTACAGTTTGTGCTGTTCATATACTTCTGGGTATGAGGCCTTCTGGTAGATCATGACTAAGTTTTCTGGACGCCCACCCTCAAAGAAAGCTGACTCTCCCTCTCCCAAAGGCTATCAGTTGTCCACAGCTACTTAGTTAGGCATGGGAGCTCATAAACTCCTTTCCTACTTATCGTAGAATGCTGATTATGTTGCTGTTACACAGACAGCCACAGCTGCTGTGATATCTTGACTACATATGTCCTGTCATATCCAGAAGGCACTGTTTTGCTTCTAAGCTTCATGACTTGTGGTTCTTACACCCTTTAAAGTGAGCTCTGAAGATATGCAAGAACTTACAGATGTTTCTACAAAATGAAGAAGTTAAATATAGTAAGATTAATCTGATTGCTGACTCTGGATTATTTTTCTAGAATTACTATATCAATAATTTTAGATCAAATTTATTTTTATATAAAACCATTTTAAAGGATATTTTTATATATTCTTAAAAGGTATATTAATTCTAAAACATGTTTTCACTTACCAAGTAGAAAGAGTATGTAGATTTCAATGGTATCAAGTCTTTAATTAGGGTCTCTCTGTTTATTACAATCATGGGCTGGTATAAGCTGGTGTCAGAGGTGCTCCTGACTGTCACTTGGGCATTTTATTGTCCTTTATTCTCTTCATTTTTGCAAAAGTAAACAAAAATATACCTTCTAGGCAATAGATTTTTTTGGTACTTGGTTTATCTATATATTTCAAAATCCAGTAATAAATTTCACTTATATACAATACTATTAAAAGAAAATTTGATTCTGAGGCCTCTAAACAGCTAGGAGGAAAAGTAACAAATATGGTTTGTGGACGTATCAACTACTTTGACATCCAAAGATTCTTCTGTCGCTATTAAAGTCTTCTAGAAGGCTAATTAATGTTGGATCAACAATCTAAATGTGGATTTGAAGAAGTTATAACTTTCTTTTGATAGTTGAGGAGGTTATATTGTAGTGCCAAGACAGTATTTTAATGATTGTTAGTAGTTTTTCTTTAAGTCAAAATTACCCATTATCTAGCAACAGAACCCCAATTTTGTTTTTTTCTTATCTTTAGTCTATGCTGTTTGTGTGTATCTGGACTTAGTGGGGAATAAAAAGACCACCACATCTTCTGGGTATGAGGATTAGCTTAGGGCTAATAATGTGACCTAACCAGGTTCAGCTCGAGTTTGTAGAAAAGAAGAAGAAGAAGAAGAAGAAGAAGAAGAAGAAGAAGAAGAAGAAGAAGAAGAAGAAGAACAAGAACAAGAACAAGAACAAGAACAACAAGAAGAAGAAGAAGGAAGAGGAGGAAGAGGAAGAGGA
>JAQHUG010000019.1:656907-685747 GCA_028555095.1 Dicrostonyx torquatus | reverse complement strand
GAAGAAGAAGAAGAAGAAGAAGAAGAAGAAGAAGAAGAAGAAGAAGAAGAAGAAGAAGAAGTTGTTATTCTAATAGTAAGATAAGACATAGGCTATGAGTTGGAATCTTCCAAGGCCGGAATGTCAAATTTGAGAATAAACCTTTTGAAACATAAAACAGAACTAAATTATGGAAAGAGAAGAAGCCCTGTGACCATCCACCGGATCCTTGATGTAGCCTGGGGACTATGGTAAAGGACCTGTGTTTCCACTAAAAAGCCAATAAACTCTGTTTCCAGGTTAACGAAGTTTTTTTTTTTAATATTTATTTATTTATTCTGTATACAGTATTATGTCTGTGTTTATGCCTGCAGGCCAGAAGGGGGCACCAGACCTTATTACAGATGGTTGTGAGCCACCATGTGGTTGCTGGGTATTGAACTCAGGACCTTTGGAAGAGCAGGCAATGCTCTTAACCTCTGTTTGTTATGTCTTATATATTTGTAGTTGAGGCAATTTAACACAATATACCAAAGAAAGACCACATGAAAATACACAAGGCTGCTTTATGTTTAATCATGATTATTAATTGTCCTCAGAGAGAAGTTTTTTTATTTTAAAAGACAAGGAAGAACAAAAGAAAAGCATTTCGTGGAATTGGTTTTATCTTATTAAATAATTGCATGTGAGGTGCTGATTTCTTAGCAGGGAAGTGAAGTTTTGTCACACTGAGGAATTGCTGGTCTAACAGGACAGGGATCAGGTGAGACTCAGGAGGAAAAAGTCCAAGTCCCTCATTGTATGCAGAGGTTGCTTATTCATTCCTGGCCTACCAGACCTGAAACAACAACACAAAAACTATATTAATTTCAACACTGTTTGGCCAATAGCTTAAGTGTATTTTTAGCTAGAACTTACATTTTAAATTAACTCATTTCTATTATTCAATGTACTACCACGAGGCTCATGGTTTAATGGCAAGATTCCAGGGCCCGTCTGTCTCCTTTGGTGGCTACATGGCGTCTCCTTGACTCCACCTTCTTTTCTCCTCTGTCTCTGCTTGGAATTCCCACCTTGCTCTATTCTGCATTGACATAGGCTCAAAGAAGATTCTTTATTAACCAATGGGAATAAAACGTATTCAGCATACAGGGTGGGAATCCCACATCACCTCATCTACTATTTTGTTAATGAGTTCCTCAGATTTCTACATCTGTGCCTTGGCAGTTTTCAACTGGGTAAATATTTCTTGCATTCCATAGGCCAGTTATATGGAGTAAAATATAAAGACTGATTTATATCAAATATTAAAAAGTTCCAGGCATCATAATGTCCATGTGTGGATTTCCTCCTTCTGTTTTCAACTTGAGGGTTAGGTAGGTTTGAATGTATTCTGTGAGAACTGGGGCAAAACTGCTCGCTTCATTGCATTCACACACAGTCTTTCAGAGCTTGTTGAGGCCTCTGTGATTCATTGTCCCAAGGTTTATTGGTAACTTTTTCCACAAAATTTTATTCCATTGTTATACAGCCACATCCATTGAGTATGCTGGAGTTAAATGAAATAATAGAGTATTTTTAAAAAATGCCTTGTGTGAAGCAATGAACATCTGTTTTATGGACTAATTATGTGATGTGTGGTGAGCTTGGTTCTTGTTGCTGTTCATAACAGTGTTTTGAAGGATTGGTCAATGAGCCATATCATAAACACTGTTAAAATGGGATTCTTTTGCATGAATAAATCTGAGCTCTTTTTCTGTACTCTCAGCAGATTTTCCCTTTATAAAAGATAGACTTGATTTCAAATGTATTTTGTAGCCAGAATGAACTGCCTGCTGTTAAATCATCTTACCAGGCACAACGTCTGATTTAGTGAAGTCCAGTGTTTCCTTACCAGACAACTATGCTCTCTTTTATTTTGTGTGTGTGACAACTCTTTGAGACAAGGTGGAGGTTCTATGAATGGCGGGGTTGGGGAAGGCAAAAAATAAATTGTGTATGGATTTCTCAGAAGAAAAAGCTTTATGATTTATGGTTAAGGGTCGGCAACATATCCTTTAGCATTTGGCAAGAGGAAGGGAAAACAGGATTGCAGGTAAAGTGGAGATTGGCCACCGTTCAGGAGACTTACAACACTGCGCACCTTTAATTTTGTGTGGCTGGTAGGTCAGATCGTCTACTCATTTATGTGAATGTTTTCTTCCTGCTCTCAGTTTGACTTTGAAGTATCCTTGTTAAGGGACCAGAGGAAAAGGGCCATTTTGCACAATTTATAAAAAGCAGAATGAAAGCAACAATTTCTCCTTCAGAAAGCTTCTGAAATGTCACCTGCAGTGAGGACAGGTTTCGGGACAACAAGGTCATGCATGTGGCCCCTTAACGGCTTGATCAAAACCAGAGGTCTCCAGTGTTTCCAAGTGCTTCAGAGCAGACATAGTGACTTTGCCCAAATATACGAGAAACTTGTTTTCAAATGGAACATTATGTATCAGGTGCATGCTATTTCATACTAATAGTTTACTGGATTGAACTGATGTATGGATTCTATGATGTATGATATATTAATTTTATGATGTATGTCTTCCATAGCCATGTCTTCAAGTGATGAAATAGATTTATCTGCTCCTTGTTTTTAAAAATGAATGGTACGATAGATAAATTGTAGATTTTTCTGGAGTTCTGCTTTTTTGGAGTGCTAATCAGCCTTCCATTACTACAACAAAATATCTAAAACAATAAATTCCAGAAAAGGAAATGTTGGCTTTATGAATTATGATTTCACAGTTCATGTTCAGTTGCCCTGGTGCTTTTGGCCCCTGAGCAACAAATTTAAGAATACGTGGTGAAGCAATCTCCTGGGGGCCTTTCCAATGCCAATAGCACTTGATACTTTAGCTGTTTGGCCGTTTTACTTATGAAAATATGCTCATATAATTTTCCTTACATATAATATAGGAGAAACTATTTCAAAGATTTGTGAAGATTAAATAATAAACTCCAGTAAAAGTGACTGGTATATTTTCTATAAGTTCTGTAAGTGTAGTGTATTATTATTGTGATCCAATTCTAACAGTCTGTTCAATCCTGTTTTTCTGCTTTAGAAAATTATGATAGCCACATAGCCTATTCTAGAATATTTAATGATTTCATATTCTGTGTTTATGCTGCCTCCTTAAGTGCCTTTGAAGTCAGAAAACAGATTGTTAGCTCTGAATGACTGTGGTGATGATTGACTTGGGAATGCTTTTGAACAGTAGAACAAAAATAGTAAATTTCAGGACCTCTTTAAACTTTTGTTTGACAGAATCAATTGAATAATCAAGTAAACATTTATATTGAAGACACAAGGCACAAGCATAGATGTGTGGTTCTTTCATGCTGTCTGAATCTTGTTGCCTTTAGTGTCTCAGCTCTGTGCATTTAGGTCAAAAATGACAAGAGAATCCAGGTGTCAAGGTGGCCTGATACACAGTAAATATTCGTTAAATAATTGGTTTTTCAGTTAGCAGCAGTTTCATGCATGCTTATTATCCATGTTTCCATTATTTTGGCTGACTACTAGTATGTTTTGGAGTTCTGTCCTGGACATATGGAATATTACAACATCCCTATTCATTTAATTCTCTATTTTTCTCCCTCCAGTTACGATGACCAAAATCATCTCCAGAAATTGCTAAATGCCAGAAATGTCAAAGTCAACTCCATTAAGAACAACTAATCCAAGTTTATCGTCAGACTATTTTTTTTATTAAAATTAAAAATGAGGAGGCCAGTTTTTAGTTAGCAACTAATTATTTAAATAGGTTTTGCTATGTCATCTGTCTGGTAACTGCTAGGGGAGTTTATGAACCTGACACAGCTTGTGTCTTTAAACCTTATGTCTTTATCTGACTTATCTAACTGTATATAGCACAGAGGTCAGTATGAAATAATTGAAATGGACAGTTTATATGGTGCCAATAGTGGATAAGATTTAACTGGGGTAGAATGGTGACTGAAGAGTAGCTCTCCAGCTATCCCAGTACTCTCTGGACCATAGCGGGAAGCATACTACATGGCCACCTTGGCAGCTTCTGGAGATCAGCCATTTTGCAAATGGAATGTACTCTTTATCTAAATTACGTGGCAACAAAGAATCCATTTTATTCAGAGATACAGGGTAACTATATAAAGTTACCCCTGTGCCTGCTCATGGGCAGGGGTTCTTAATGTGGAAGGGCATTCTGATTTTGCTTCTGCTTGTGATAGTCTAATTTAGTTTTCTTTCTTTTAAACAAAATATTCAAATTTTTCCTAGGGGGAAAGGGTCTAGGGTCTGTTTTAAATCATTTGTGCAGACTAGTCTATGAAATACAATTGCTGTTGCTTGCGGGTAGTTTTTACAGACATGAGAGTGCTAAATTTCACATAACTGTGAAAATAAATTAGTACCTTCTCCAGATGATGCTCTCCAAACTATAAATCTCCTGTGCAGTTTCAAATTCTGTCCAGACAACTTGGCATTAAAATGCATTCAATAAGATACACTGGGCTTGAGCAGGTGTAAAGGATGATGGCAATTAATAGGGAAAGGCCAGAGAGGAAGAAAGAAAATGAAAGTAGCAGAAAGGAATGGGGAAGACACAGAGTGTGAGAGGACACAGAGAAAATGAGTACCTGAGAGTAATTTACAGGGCAGATTTAGAAAAAGAGAGAGAGATGAGAACCCTTGATTTGATATAAGATTTCATAATATGAATAATGTACCAAGATATGCAAGACAGATAATCACCTAAGAAATTGGACTTGGATAGAAAAATGTTTGAGGTTGAATGTTATTTGTAAGCACTGCTAATGTCATTAGTAAAAGAGTTAGTGGTTGTATCAAGACCACCATCAAAGGGTTAGAAGCAACAATGAGATTCAAACCATGAAAACTAGGCGTTTCCTTCACCAGCATCTCAATACAGAGTAGCCTGAACTGGATGGGGAAGACTTTCAACACAGAAGCTAGACTTGACTGCAGAGTTTCAGATTCAGTAAGAGCACAAGTATTTCCCTTTATGATAAGTTTGTGTGTGGTGGTAAATCAACTAGACTAGGAGCCACACTGTGAACCTCACACACTTAGTTTTTAATAGTACCTACGTGAAACCTTCATTCTGGTTGCAGAATGAAAGTGAAGACTGCTACCACCAAAGTGATGTGTGTGTGTGTGTGTGTGTGTGTGTGTATAATTATTTAAAAGAGTATGTATGCTCTAATACACTTTGGAATACTTTGTTGAGAACATAGGTTAGCTTAGTTTACAAAAAGAATCAGTGGTAAATACTAGTGGCCTCATGGATATTTTATATTATGAAAAATTGTGTGTGATAGTGTGAAAGTGTATGTGAGTCTGTGCATTTGTGAGTGTGTGCTTACATATGTGATTATGTGTGGCAGAGAATCTGTGCTATTTGGATGGACTCTCTCTGGTTATGTTTTCCTTTGTTCTCTGATCATATTTTTTTTCGGCAAGAAAGATGGAAAAATATTTGCTGTTTGGCAAATCTAGAAATTATACTCTCAGAGATCACTGATAAGCCATTTCACACATTTTCAGAATATTAGCTATTAAGGATATATCAGGTTTTTATCCTCAGAAAGTAATTTAGGAAAAAAAAAAACACTGTAGTTTATGAAGAGAGATTAATTTAGATAGTGAATGTTAAGGTTTGAGTGTGGAATGTTCCCTAAAGACTTATGTGTTTGAAAACTTTGTCCATAGTTGCTATCATTTTCTTGAGAGATAGCAGAAGCTTTCAGATAAGCAAACCAGTAGGCAGACGTAAGTTATCAGAGTCGTGTCTGGAATTATACTGACTTTCACTTCTAGGTGAAGTTTCTGCTTCCCGGTTGGCCACCATCAAGTGATGAGTCAGCTCAAGCTCCTGTGAAGATGGGCTGACCCTACTGTTACATGTTCTACACTGGTCTAGTTTCATGTCTGTTGTTGTGATTAAATACCCTGACAAAAAGCTGCTCAGGGGAGAAAATGGTTTATCTGATTTAGGTCACACAGTCCCTCACTGAGGGTAGTCAAGTCAAGAACTCAATATGAGAATCAGAAATCAGGCCTTCTGGCTATTGTGTACATCTGAAAATATTTAGTATATTTATTTTAGAACTACCTGCCTTATTTTAGAACTAGGTGCCATCCTCAATGAGCCCTCTGGCACCAATTAATAATCAATACAGTACCCCACAGACATACTCACAAGACAATCTGATCTAGGTAGTTTCAAAATTGAGTCTTTCCCCCAGATAATTCTAAGTGTATTGAGTTGACAGTTACAGCTAACCAGAACACCTGCCATAAAAGCCTGAAATCCTCTGAAGCTATGTGTCAAAATCTGACCAGCCTCTCTCTCAGGTGTTCCATTACAGCAAGAAGAAAATCTATTAACATTTTTGATGATCTCAAATTATAAGTCTAAAGGGCAGCAATATTAAAAGCTGTGACTATTTGAATACTTGCTTTCTTATTTCCATAAAGAAACTTCAGGTATCCAAATCAAATATTTTTAGTGTAATTCGGGAGAAATTCCATCCATATTCAAATACTTTTTAGTTATCTGTATGTTGTGCAGCATCTAAACTGGAAATAAAGCACATCGAAATGAATTGGTCTTTCCATAGAACCAAGCTCCTCTCATAGTTGTATTCCTCATTCCTCAAGTTCTCCAGTGCTGAGAGTAAAGCCCTTGGGTACCACATTCAGCTCTTGTTCCTAATTTTAAAGAAGCTTGTGATATCTAGGGATGACATCTTATGAATTAACATACAGTACAGAAATTTCTATAATTAGGATATGAAGTGGAATGAGGATGGATAAAAGGGAATAGCAAATATATTACAAATGGGTAACTGTTTTTAGAATGAAACACCTAATTATTGGTGAAAATAACCATTTAAAATAATTATTCAAATCCAAGATAACTATTAACTTTAGAATGACTAAACTTTAAAAATAAGAACCTGTAAATAAATTTTCTAGTAAGTCTTGTTTTCAACATTAATCCATCCAAAATAAGTTTTCTACTCTGTGAGTTACTAAGTCCTTTTCTGTTCATGCTTTCACTCTTGTAAGTGTTCCAAATAGCTTACGGTATTTGAAATGCATGACCATTCACTAAAAACTTAAAGTTACTTGGAATAAGTTGCCACTATTCCTCAACACAAGCATTGAGTTTCAAAATCCTTTAATTATTGGCATTCTTGAGTAGAGGTATGATAGAAGTTGGAAGGAAAGTGACTTCATGTGTTTCTAAAGGTTCCAGTCTCACTAAATGTCAGAGCAAGGACTAAATTTTAGATTATTTTAGGTTTATAGTATCAGTATAGTCTTTGCAACATTATACTACTTCCCTTTAAAAGCTAAAATGTTCCCATGCTTGGACTATATTCAAAGATGAGTTGGTTTCAAATGAGAAGTTTCTTTGGCCAAGAGTGTAAATCATGTTGGCAAATGAGATGTGGTAGAGTAGATTGAAATAGTAACTTGAATTGACATTGGCAAGAAATCATAGAAATTATCCCTCTTTTAAAGTAATAAGTTTTTTTAAGTTAAAAATATGCTTTCTTTGGAGGAGTAATTTATGTGCTTCCTCAGCAGATCCTGTATTAGTAGGGTCCAGGAAAGAGCAATGGACCTTTTATTTTGTTTCATTGATTAAGGTAGAAATTGCTTGTTATAAACCTGAAACTCATTCCCCCAAACTCACATGTTGAAGCCCTAACTCAGCTACAGTAGTGCTCAGAGATATAGATGTCAAAGGAAAGATTACATGCCCAGGATTGCTGGAAGCAACGAACTGTATTTGGTTATAGGCATCTTAGTCACAAATTAAGTAAGCTCTTCAGAAGCCTCTGTGGGACAAGATCCGGACCTAGAATAACCCTTATCTTCCTGTGGGTTAAGATTGTCTGAAACCTGGGGATCCTAAGCACCAGAAATGATTAGCATTTCCTCCTGTAAACATTTACAGACCCTTACCCTCAGTATTTTCTTATCTCTTCCTATCAGCTAAGGAATGTCTCCAAACCTGGCATTCCAGTTAGATCAATGACATTCCAGCAACCTACCCTCACCCTGCCTTTTTGCTATATAATGCTCCTGAGAAAAAATAAAATTGGCAGCTTGATCAGAAAACAGACTTGCTATCCATTTCTTGTGTCTCTCGCCCCTTTCATTCCTCTTTCTTCCAGGGCCCAGGGGCCACGATTCATTTCTTGCTGGTCAGGACATTGGATCTTACTCCAATGGAATTGATGTCGTTATTGAATAAGGAAGAAAATCCAGGTACCTCTCTCTGTAGAGGGAAAGGACAACGTTAGGACACTGTGAGGAGAGTCACCCTTGTAGTGGCATTTCGTCTGTATTTTATATAAAGCTTTCCTGAATCTCAGAGTGTAAAGCAGCCCCACTGGTCAACCATACAAACCAAGCAGTAGTGATACATACCTTTAATCCAGTAGCCCCACTAGTTTGCTATATAAACTGGGTGGTGCATGCCTTTAATCCCAGCCCTAGAGATGAATATAAAACAGGAGGAGACAGCTCACAGGCACAGTCTTATTCTGAGAATCCTGGAGACAGAATTGTCATTTTGGACTGAGGTAGAGGTAAGAGCTAGTGGCTGGGTGTTTTGCTTTTCTGAACTTCGTTTTAACCCCAATTTCTGTGTCAGGGTTTTTATTAATTGTGCTACAGATTCCCAAGTCACAAACACTCTAGAACCTTGATTTTGGAATTCCTGTGTCCAGAACTATGAGATTAGTATCTTTTCTCAAAGCTGCACAGCTGAGAATATCATCACATAGCAATCCAAGTTTGCTGATAAACTGCCTAATGATAAGAAGTAGTGCATCCTAATGGTGTCCATTATTTCTGTTGGCCTCACTATCTTTGTTTGGTCTCAGTATCAACAGAATATTACTTAACTGGTTGAGACTTGATGGATATTTCTGAGTACTGTTTCTTAAAAAGACTTCAAAGATTCCTTGGTTGCAAGAGTGAAAAGCAAAGGTAAGAAATTGCTCTAAATATATATGATTTTACATAATAAATTAATATAATAATTGATGTTTTGCCTTTGAAAAATCTCTATATATTCATACTAGGGATAAGGAACACTTGTTGGTATATATTTTAGCTTTGTTTGCTCAGTACGCTGCTCAAGTGTGTGTACAACATGTACTGTGATGAAGACAAACAGAACAACCAGCATATCCATTTCATTAAGAAAAGATTAGGTAGGGAGTCTGAAAATTTCCCATGAAACTTTGAGGTACAACTCTTCCCTTAATTAAAAGCAAACAGCCTTGCTTCTTGGGATTAAGCTATCCAATTCTACAAAAATGAGAATATATATTGATAAAAAGTGTTTAAATAAAAATGGTAGAAAATATCACCAAGAAATTTCCCCAAATGAATACCATACCAGAAAATGAGACAAGAGAGTGAAATATAGAAAGTACCCTTGAAAAATGTACACTTCAAACTTTTCCAGTTTATATAGAATTAAATCTCCATTGTTCCGAATTCAGGTCACAGAGTAGTTCATGTGACATCAAGAGACAGCAGACAGAAGAGGCTCTTGTTC
Organism: Dicrostonyx torquatus; assembly: GCA_028555095.1. Taxonomy (NCBI): domain Eukaryota; kingdom Metazoa; phylum Chordata; class Mammalia; order Rodentia; family Cricetidae; genus Dicrostonyx; species Dicrostonyx torquatus. Next base: position 676,142 of record JAQHUG010000019.1, on the reverse strand, counting down.
TAAAGTATAGAGCGTGTCTCTTTGAGACTTTGGAGCTCATTCTGACTTCCCCTACTAACATACTCTGTGGCTCAAGGCAAATGAGTTAATCTTTCTGTGACTTCATTTATGTCTTTGTCAAATGGAAATATTAACACCTACTTCATGGAGAATATTCAGCAGTTTAATTAAATTAGTGCTTTGAAGTTCTCAAATGAAAGTTGCTATAGAAATGCAAAGGACAATTACTGAAGTCATTTCTCCTTATCCTGTATGCAATATGATGATTGAAACACATTTTTGTTAATTGGAAAAGTGACTAATTACCTAAGAAATCCTTCCTCGTGTTGTGTGATATACAGGGCAACAGGTCAAAGCTCTTTACAATTAATTGGGGGCAAACTTTAATTATTTGATAACAACAAATAATTTAACCTGTGAAAAAAGATTTGGTTGCTTCAAATCATTCAGATATAAAAATTGTAATACTTACAGACAAAATAAATGGGATTTTTCTTATAATCTCTATCAGAAAAGAGATTTCTTATATCATTACCATGTCACTTTTAATTCTATGATTGGTTTCCTGGTGAAAGGCTTAGTTTGCTTTTTTTTTTTAAACACAAACAAAAGAAATAAATAACAATAACAACAAAACTTCCTAGTGTCATTGGTAAGGAAGATATGGGTTCTCTGGGGAAAGTTTCCATTAGCAAACAAGGAGGTTAACGTCTCTGAGAAGAATAAGTTCTAGTTCCTACTATGGGCTGAAGATATGGCTCACAGTTAAGAGCATATATTACTCTTGCAGAGAATCCCAGTTCAACTAACTCAATTCTTAGCACCCATGTTAGGCAATCCCAGCAGACTGACACCTTCTTCAGGTCCCTAAGTTCTTTATACTTCTATAGTTATGTGTTCTCTCTTTCTCTTTTTCTTCTCCCTCTGTCCTAGACATACACACATACAAGCACAAAGATACATAATTAGAAATAGCATAAATGATGGAAAAATAATTTAATCAAAAGAATGTTCCTACAAGATAAAAACTTTGCAGCGCTACATTCTTACCGCAAAGAAGCCAGGAGGGCTGCTGAGAAACATGAGGTAAAGAAACCAATAAGCCCAGTAGTGGATTATTATTTACAGTAGTGTTGGGAAGAGAGATGATGAGACAGATTGTACATTTCTGTTTATGAAACAGGGATAGTGATAGGTCTACCAAAGATTCTCTATAGAAGTGGGATGAATAGTGGTGTCTAATTGTGGGAATGAATGAATTGGTGTTGATTTTCAGTCAACAGACTTTGGAAATGGTAAGTCAGCAGAAAGGACTTGAGCACATTTTTAGACACAGGTGTCATAGGGCAATCTGGAGAGAATACAGTTGCTTTCTGAAAAGGCCATTGCACCATTCAGGGAGATTAAAGTTTTCCTTGGATTCAGGTTTTAAGCCTCAATTACTCTCTACAGTCGCCTCAGAAACTATAAAACCAATGCTGCTGTAGGCTTCAGAATGGAGGAAAGAAATCAGGATCCAGGGTGAGGGGGTTCTTGAGAGCAGAATGAATGAAACAAGTGAAATACATAAATATAGTTAGTCTTTTTGACAAGGAGTAAGGCCGTGCTGTGAAACAGTGAGGGCTTTCAACAAGTTGGACTGAGACAGCTGGACATCACATGGGGAAATTAATGTAGCCGCAGGCTTTCCTGTTCCATCAACCTAAACCCTCAGGGGATGATAGATCCAAATGTGAAATGCAGAACTACAAAACTCCCAGAAGAGGATCTAGGAGGAAATCAGTATGACTTTGGGATTGGCAATGATGTTTGGTTTTAACGGTAAAGGCACAAGTCAACAAGGAAATCATTAGTAAGGCAGAGTTCAACAAATTAAATAAGTTCTGCATTGTGCAGGGCATTGTCAAGATAGTGCAAAAACAATATATGGCAAAATCACTTTAAAGTCTGAGAATAAATATTCATATAGGGAATATCAGATAAAGGACTCAATTCAAATATAGAAAGAAAGGTTAAAAACTAACATTAAGGACATTAGTGACTAAATTAAAAATTTATCAGTGATTTTTAAAAGACACATTACCGAAGAAGGTGTGGATGTTAAGAAAGTATATAAATATGGTTCATATCATTGCTAGAGAAATCAAGTTGAAACAGCAATGGAGACTAGGAGGCAGAGATCTGTGAATACTCCAAGTCTGAGGCCTGATTCATCTATATAGTGACTCTGATGGCAGCTAGGGCTATGTAGTGACTTCATAACCAAGCAGAAACAACAATGAGTTGTTATCAAATAAATACAGCGACCCAAATTCACAACACTGACTAAAGCCATGCTAGTGAGGATTAGGAGCATCAGAACTCTAATCCAGTGCTCGTGGGAATTCTCACAAATCTCAACATTCTCATCAGGCAGTTCAGCAATTTTACCCCTTGCTGCTTATTCGAAGGAACAGAAAATATACGCCTACACACAAAAATATCCGCACACAGGTTTATAGAACTTTGTCCACAACTGGAAATCTGGATAGTGAATGCAACATACTTTAGTGAGTGAGAAAATAGATACACATATAAAAGACACAGTTAGATTTAGACAATGGATTGTCTTTCATCACTGGAAAAAATGAACTATTAAATAATCCATAAGAAGAAGTGCAGGGAATTTAAATGCATATTGCTAAGTGAAGGGAGTCAAACTGAAAGGTTGTACACTACTCTATCTCAACTCTATGACATAGAAAATGCCAAGCTATAGTCACGGTGAAAGCCAGGGTTGGGAATGGAAAAGGAGCAAGGGCATTTACAGGGTGGTAACATTTCTCTGTAAAGTGGTATAATGATGCATGCATGCCACTGCATGCTTGTCCACCTTTGTGGAGTGTTTAATACCAAGAGTGACACAGCTGTTAACCGATCTTTGGGAGATGGTGATGTGTCAGTGATGATTTCTCAGTTGCAAAGCATAGATCAGCCTAATGCGAATATTGATAAAGGGGAGGAGCTGGCTACACATATGAGGAGAAAACAGGACATAGAGTTTCTACTTGAATCGTTCTCAGAGACCTATGTGTTGATAAGTTGTCCCCTAGTATGGTTCTATTGCCAGGTGGCAGGAACCTTAGAGGTGTGATCTATGGGGAGGCCTGAGATCAGGGGGAACCCAACCTCTTCTTTTTCTCTTCTGTGTTCAGTCCTTAGATGAACAATTTTATAGTGTGTTTGTCCATCACAATGAGATGCCTCACCATGGGTTCAAAAGCTATTGGGTCAATCAACCACAGACAGAAAGAAACTTCCACAATTGTGAGCCAAAACTACCCTTTTGTCTTTTTAATAATGCTATCTCAGATGTTTAGTATATTTGGCTAACAGAGGAGATGTAGAGAAAGTCTCTGTACATTTTGCTTAATTGTTTACCTGTCAACTCAAAAGTATCCAAATAATAGTACATTTCTTGTATTGAAATAGTTTTATTGAAAATAGATTTTGCCCTCACATATTACATCATAATAACTGTTTTCTCTCCCCCTACTTCTCTTGGTTCTTTCCTACCTCCTCTCCCATCTGGATCTACTCTTTTTCTGTCTCTCATTAGAAAAGAAACAGGTTTCTAAGGGATAATCATATCATACAATAAGTAAAGCATAATGAGAAAAAACAAAAGTATCTCATTAGATTTGTACAAATAAACAGAGGGAAAAAAAACTCAAGAGAAGCACAAGGATTGGAGACCCATTCATTTGCACACTCACAAATCCTATAAAAACACTAGACTAGAAGTCATAACATGCACAGATGATTTGGTGCAGACCTGCGCAGGCCCTGCACATGCTGCTTCACACTCTGTGAGTTCATATGAGATTGCTTATGCTGATTTAGAGGGACTTGGCTATTTTGTGTCCGCCATCCTCTTTTTTCTTTTTGTTAAAACTGCGGGCAAATGCCAAACAGCTCTCTAGTATGTTATGTTTTAGATCTAAAACTATACAGAGGTTTCAGTCAGGGTAAGTAGTGAGAAACCTTGAGTGTCTTGTTTAGGAGGAAAGGGCATTTTGATGATCAGTTTTCTCCACCAGAGAATTTTCTTAGAGGATCAGAAGTCTGGAAGAGAAAGTCTAACTTTTTAGGGTAGTAGAGTGAGTTAAGTTATACCTAATGACATCAGCCTGAACAAGCTGTGCAGGAAGAGCCAAACATCTCTGCCAAGAACATGCAGAGTTTTCTTGCCACCTCTTAACATGAGACACAGAGAAGAAGAGAGAAAATATTTTTAGCATGGTTGCCTCATCTTGACTCTCTCAGCTAAGGAGTAGTATCGTTTAATACACCTGGTAAAGACCCGGGAATTCGGTTTTGTTGTTGTTGTTATTTCTTGTGCTTATAATAACTCGCATCTCATTCAGGTGAACTCATAGATTTTGACAACTGAGGGACTTGGTGTCAGTCAGTTTATAAATTCTATTCTGTAAGAGTGAAACCATCTCAACACAGCCTGCTGTGAAGGACCAGAAAGGGAAAATCATCTCTCTCTCTCTCTCTCTCCCTGCTATGGATTTCAACTCACCAAGGCTTTCCCAAGGGTTCCATTTTGTGGTCTAGCCACTTGGCTGTCTCTAAGTGGTGGGTAAAATGAGTTTGTTAGTCTGTGGTACTGAGATTCAAATAGTAGGAAAAAAACTCACCTCATAATGTCTACATGTATTGAAGACTTGATATGTCCTAGGAGTTTAGGAAGTCAATCAAGGGAACACAATATTTAGGATTGAAGAGAACCTGCAGGACCTCACTTTTCCTATGCTCTTTTAAAGCTATGGCACTTCTGTGGCATTTAGGGGAAACAGCCCTGAAATGGAAGAGGACTGTGGGCAAATGGCCCAATACATCTCACTTAATCAGACTAAGTGCCAATGTTGTTTACAGCACTGAAGACTTCATGCACTTTCTCTCCAACTCTACCCTGTTACTTTACATCATTCCATCTCTCCTGCAAAGCATTTGTTTTATTTTCCTGGCTGAAGCATTGGGGGTTGGCGTTGCTCTGCAGACTGCCTGGGGGATGCTTTAAAGGAGAGCTACTTATTACTGCAACAGATGTGGATGATTTTTAGGGAAATGCTGACTCTATATTGTGAATCTTTATCTCTCTCAGGGAAAAATAAGGAATTTCCCATTGCCTGCTAGCCACTAGAACAGAAGGGCTAAACAGCCTGGCGATAAAAGTAGAGCACTAAAATCCTGACAAGGGGGACAAAAGAAATGGCAGGAAATATTCGTGTTAGTTCTGATTAGAGGGGAGACAAATTTGTCTCACAGTGGTTTACACTCCTGTTATGGTTCCACAGGCACAATTATGGGAAGGGAAGAAAAGTTCAGCCAGAATTTTGAAAACACATCTCTGCTAGCTGAGTAAAGGAAATAATTATGATGACAACAGACGTGAAAGAAGACATTATGTGCTTCCCTCCTGTAATTGGCTTAGCTTTGCTGCTATTGCTATCAATAATAGCCAAGAGATGGCAGTATTTGTGGGAAGCATTACAATAAGCATAATGGCCCATTGTTATCCTTTCCCAGGGAAAAGAACTCAGTCATTTCACCTGTGTCATTGGAGATGTAAGATGTAAGATTACTATGCTATAGAATCACCCTGTTTCAATAAATATTCAAAACTATTATGGACATAAATCTAGACTATCCAAAGCCATATCAAATTTAAAGGGGAAAATAAACATTGGGCATTAAATTCTCACTTTAAGATAATTATTTTTTCATTAGCAGTGGATTACCTTATGCCTTCATTTATATATGGAGTTATCCCACAGATATTTGGCAGAGAAAACACTACATTGTAGACACCTGAAATTGTAAGACAGCTGTGATCTATGATAGGTTGGTGTATTCTGTGGTATTATTTGGCACTATGAAAACTACCCAAATAATCAGATTCAATGGTGTGGAACTTAGTCTCACTGACAAATCTAGTTGAATGGCTTTCATCAAAGTGACCAGTAAAGAAAAAAAAAGAAAGAAAAGAAAAGAAAAGAAAAAGAAAAAAGAAAGCCTAAATGTTAGGTAGTGAAGAATGAGAAACAGAATTTTCTCACAAGTGGGCAGTGGCTATATCCTGCACTATCAAAATTCACGACAGATTTAGTCATTCTCTGGCAATTGCAAAACTCAGAAAAGTTTAATTGTCCCTCATTTTTCATAATAAGCTAAAAGCTCAGATATTGGGTGATTATTGACATTTCCTGAATACACCCAAAAATATATTCTGATCAAAAGACTGGATCCTCTCAACTAGCCACTGACTGTATGTAGTAACCTGACTTTGTAGTTTTAAATCCTTATTTGAAAGCTTTACTTTGTAATGCCAGTTTTCTTAATTTCCAATTTAATCATTCTAATCTAGCCTATTTTGCATAATCCCCCTTGTTTTGGTCACACTGTGTTATTAAGGTTTCAGGGTGTTTTCACTGGGAATATTTCAAAATCAGGCTCAAGAAAGCAACAGAAAAGTTACAAAATTCAAGCAGAAATATTAGTCTCAAACTTATTGATATGGTAACAAAATCTCAGATTCCATTTGGTGATTGTGTAAAGGAAACTTGCTTGTTCTTTCTTAAAACCCAAGGAAACTGTATTATGCCTTCAGATCAACATTCCACGTGTGAACCACTATCCTGAAATATCAGTTCAAACACGCAGTTTGTGTTGTAAGATTTTATAGCATCATTAGACACCTCTGACAGACTTTGATCTAACAAAACAGCTCACGAAAATTTGGAATGATAATAATTTGAACTATGCACTGAAGGGGCAAGGATTTTGTGTCTGTTTTATCATCTTGTGAGCTGGTGCTTTCCCTCAGTCATTTCACCAAAATCAGTATAGACTCCTACAAAGACAAAACCCACTATATCCTTGTACATTTGTCTGACATCTGCTGTTGCTTACTTTTGAATGGTGATATTTTGGGTAAAATATGGTTTGCCTGATCAAGGGAGCAACATATAGAATCTTTTGTTTACCAGAGATAATATGCTAATGTGGGCGTTACTTTGACAACAGGAAACTCAGTGTAGGGTGGGAGAGAGATAAATAAACCAATAGTTATTGTAACAATGCTGTGAAAGAACCAAGTTACAAGGTAATGTGACAGCACCATCACAAAGAGGGAGCAAATTGCATAGCTAAGGGGACAGTAAGACAAGCTCCCTACAAAGAGCAAAACCAAAACTTTCCTTTAGGGCACAAGCACAGGCTGACTTATATAAAGACAAGTATGCCACAGGTGAAAAGATCCTTGTGGGACAATGAAACCTGATGTGCTGACAATGTTGGAGAGCTGAGTAAACTCCCAAGATATTAGAGTTTTATTCGCTCGCGAATCTGTTAGAAAAGACATGAATTCATCTACAGGTGTGCTGCCTTGAATTTACCCGAGCATTTGTATAAGGCATCACTTAGTTAGTAGTTCTAAAGATGGAGATGTAAGTGGATTTCGTAGACATTCAATATGATAAGAGAAACTGAGTTCATAAATGCAATGTTGTGTAGAAATTATTACTTGTTTTTATTGTAGGTTAATTGATGTCTCGCCTCTCTGTGAGTATGTGTACCATGTGTGTGTCTGGTGCCAGTGGAGATCAGAGCTGTTTGATCCCCTGAACTAGAATAAGAGCCATGTGTTAACAGTCTTGAGGGTGCTGGGAATCAAACCTTGGTGCTCTGTGAGAGTATAAAGTATTCCTAACCATGGAACTCAAAAGAAACCTTAAGTTTATATGTTAGGGGAAGAAAAGCTACAGGTAGATTTTAGGTGAATAGTACAATAACTTGAAATGTTTGCCCTTGTTTTAACATAATACAGGTTACACCTTAGCAATTCATTGGAAACTTTTGGAAACTGTGTAAGCAAACTGTGTCTTTCATTTCTCCTTTCCCTCTGGTGTTTTCCCTTTAGGCTGAGCTATACAAGCATCGAAATCCCAGTTCATGCACAGCCTTTATTGAACTTTTAGAAATAAACAACCCTTGAAAGTTAGAGCTGAAAGAAACCTTGGGGACCACATATTTAAGTGGCTTCCATACTTCATTTTAAACAACAAAGTGCTTCTTGAGAATAATAGCGTAAAATAAAAACTGTTAGAAAGTATTTAAGAATAAGGTTGCTGTTATTAGAGTGAGGAAGAGTGTTTGTGACTTGTTATCTCTGTCAAATTAAGTTCACCTGTGCTTTCATGCTAGCTTCCCCAGAAATCGCTTACAAACTGGATCTTGAAAAGACAGCCTTGGAGGACTACTGGTAACTTTAAAAACTTTTATTTACAGAAAATAGAAATGCTATCAAAGACATGACAATAGGCATAATATTTTAATAAGTTTTCTAACTTATGCAATGCTTTCTTATACTTTATAAAGGGGTGTCCTGTCCTTCACTGATGTCACTTACAAGGTATTGGCAGATGCTCCATTTTAGAATGATTAGCTGACCAGTGACCGTTGGGTTTCTTAAGCAGCAGCCTTTAAAAAGATAGCTAAGCAGCAGGCCACAAAATGTGACCTGCCAGTGTGGCTTCTTCACCGAGTAAGACAGGCCCTTTGTTAAGGTTTTGTCTGTTCTGCTAAAAACAGTGTGTTTGTATTTTTTCTTTTTTATTAAACTATTGTCTGTTTTATTTATTTGTTTGCTTTCTAAAGAGAGATAGAGAGAGAAAAAGGGCATGGAGATGGGTAGGTGGGGAAGTAGGGAGGATCTGAGAGGAGTTGAGAAAGGGAAATATAATAAATGGTATGAAAAAACTAATTAAAATGGGTATTAATGTGACTCCCTTTAAACCCTCCCCTAGTTTTTTGGTCCTGGAATGAAATTCACCATACCAGAACAGAGTTAACTAACTTCAAAAAGGAAATTAAGTGGAAATTAAACCTTGTTGACACTTTTTATATGTAATAAAATGAAATTTATATAATTTTGTCTTAATTTCTCATAATATTCCCTGAATTAAAAAGCTCAGTGTTTAAGATGACCTCTTTATTTAGTACCTCTTGGTTATTAAATGTTTGTCCTGACTCTAGGCTCTCACTCACTGTGCCTGAAACTGGTATATGGTGGCTACATTAAAGTAAAGGAAACATACCTTTGCAGTGCTATATGGTAATCACTTCTGTGTGCATGTGTGTGTTTGTTTGTATGTGTGCAATGTGGTAATTTTGTGTGCGCATATGCTTGTGTGTGCATGTGCATCTGGAAGCTAGAGGTCAAACTTGGGTGTCATTCCTCAGTGTTATGTGCCTTGTTTTTGGAGACAGGGTCTTCTACAAGATTAGAACATGCCAAAAAAAAAAAAAAAGACTAGACTCTCTGCTAAGGGAGACACAGGAATCTTGCCCATCTCTGTCTCCTCATCACTGGGTTCACAAGCATGTGTCAGCACACCTAACACTTTTAGAAAAGTTGAAGGGATTGAGCAGATCTTCAGACTTGTATGACAGTCGTATTGCTTCCTGAGCTCTGTCTCTCTCCAGTCCCAATGACATGATAATCTTGGTAATATAAAAATTAATGCTATGGATCTTGGAGATTTAGTTTTCTTCAGGGGTGTTACCCACAGTAAGTTTTCCATGCTTCTTGGATGGAGCCCTGCACTCATGTGCATAGTGGTGGCTTTAATCTATTTCAGTGGATTATAATAAAAGCAGAGAAAAAGCTATGAAGCTGGGAGGGGTATGGCATGGGTGTCAGAGAGGAACTGGCTAGAGGGATTTCAAATATCAGTACTGTGGGAACAAGAAATGACATTTTTACATATCTCAGAAATACTACAACAGTTTGAATGGGTGCTAAAACATGAACAGCAGCTGAGTCAGAGGATAAAAGGTCAATCTTGATCATGATTTATACAGAGAGGTGTGTGCCCGACTCTTTCGTATGGTTTGGCAGATAATGGCTTGTTTGGTCTGGCAACAATCCATAAAGTCATTGTAGAAAAAACTGAATTTTAGCCAAACAGATGTGTACAGCTGATATTAGAGGAAAAGAATAAAGGTCAATAGACAAAAGACATTTTCCTCAAAGGGCATGACTCAGTGTAGATACGTAGATCTAAGGTAGACTCAGTGAGATTTGGAAGTAGTAGATAAACAAACAAACAAAAAATCTGGAAGGCAATCGTTCAGAATAAATATCTAAAACCAGCATTGATTGACACGATTACATTTTATCTTTTTTTATAAAAAGTTCAATTTCAATATAAAATTCATATACTAATAATAGCTTCTAAGAGAGTTAGTGGATATGAGGATCTTATTTTTCTGTAATATTCAGAGTTATAAGCCACCTTGAGTTATTTGGTGGAACCCTATTTCCAAAGTTAAAAATAGCGAAAGTAAAGATAAAAAAGAAATACTTATATTTTATTTTTACTGGAATAAAAGCTAATGGATATATGTTCTCAAGTCCTTTGAGAGGGAAAACACAAAGCAAATATAACAAGCTTCAGTGCTTTGCTTTGTTTGTATTGTAGTCTCAGTTTTAATTTCTTTATTTTGTTTTTTAATTTTTATACAAATGCGGTGTTAATCAAGCAACTTATTTCTTTTTGAAGTTTTCTGAAAATTCTCTGTCAAAAAAATTACATCTTGAATTTTGCAGGAAAGTAGATGGATCTAGAAAACATCATTTTGAGTGAGGTAACCCAGACACAGAAAGGCAATTATCACATGTACTCACTCATAAGTGGTTTTTAAACATAAAGCAAAGAAAACAGCCTACAAAACACAATCCCAGAGAACTTAGACAACAGTGAGTACACTAAGAGAGACTTATATAGATCTAATGTACATGGGTAGTAGAAAAAGACAAGATCTCCCGAGTAAATTAGGAGCATGGGGGCCTGGGGAAAATAGTTTCTAATCCAAGGTGAATGTTTAAACCTTTCCTTTTGCTGTTTCTATTGTTTCAGTAGCTAATTGAGAAAAAGACTTTATATTTAAACCTGACTGAGCTTACTGCATCTGTTTCATTGCCAGTCAGAGTTGATCCCGGCTGCCGAAAGACTGTATAGGAATTATAATAAATATTGCCAAATAAATGTAGGTCAGGCTTAATCATACAAATTCTTGGATCACCAAATTTGGCAAGAATCTGTTTCAAAGAATGGATTCAGAAAAATAGTTGGATTTAGCTTAAATCCAACAAAATTGCTGTCTAGTTTTATATTGAGTCGTTTTTTTTTTTTAAAAAAAATCTCAATGACAATATTACAATGTTGCTTGGTTTTTAAAAGAGAGCTGATTGAAATTTTTATGGGCTGAAAGAATGATCACAGATAGCTTAGTGATGAGCACTTAGTCAGTTGTTAATATACAGGTACTTGATGAATTTGGGACTGAAGCAAATTGGATTAGCATAGGAGTAGCCTTTATGACCAAGGTTTCCCTTGAGAATATGATGAAAATTCAAACCTACCAGAAAGACTATGCAACCACAAAAGAACCTTAAGTTTGGTACATATTTGTCAGGGGATCCTGTGATCTCTGATGTGACATCTTTAACTCCAAGTTGGAAACTTCCAAACTAGAAGTACAGCAAATATTGTTTGGTAGAGCTTTAGAGACAGAAAGACAGAAGTCATGTACCTGTTCATATTTTATGGTGACATTCCATTCCTTGAATGACTTTACAATGGGAAGTATATCTCTCTAAACATTATTGGAGTCTATCGCTAAAAGACTCCAACCCATCTCTATCATCAAGATTTGAAGTATTTTCATAGTAGTTGACCCAATAAAAACATAGCTTTCTTATTTTTATTGCAGGCTATTTCTACCAGAATTTAAACACATGAAGACTTATGTCTCAGTTGATGACAGCCATGAGCCTTGGTTCAAGAGTATGTATTATTAGCTTCTAAATATTTCATTTAGTAATTTTAATGCATGCCAACTAATCATTCATTTCACATATATGTATGATACATTATGAATTCAGAGTTCTTGTAGAAAATCCAGAATTGTGCAATGAAAACATGAATGGCTATGTATTATTGTGTTATAGAGGACTTCTATAACAATATAAAATGGCTAGCATTTCATTTTGTTTTTTTTCCTGAATTTTTTTAATTTATTATGTATTTTCTGGAAAGTTCTAAAACCACACAATATTTAAACATCAGAATTATAATAGAGAATGATATATTCTGGTAATGTTTTAGTCATTTTAAAAAATAGATGTCAGCTCTTCTTGGTATGTTTCGCCTCAGGTAAGGAATGATATTTAATGTTGAACTGCATGTATATGCTTGGTTTAACAGTGAACTGTTCATAGTACTGAGATACACTTGACAGCTCTTCCATATGAAATGTGTTGCTTCATGTCTTTAACTGGCAACAATGTTGGAACCTGGCTATCACAATTAACATGCATTCTTGGTGAAGTAGTACAATGCAATGTTTTTATATCATTTTAAGACAATTCATAATAACAATATATATGTGTGATAATTACCTAGAACAATGAGCAGATCTTTTAAAAAAACAAGCTTTATGTAAGCTAGTTGATCATTTTGGAGGCAGGGCTGAATCTAAATTTGATGAAAATGTCTCTAAGTTTGATACGCAAATCAAATCAAAGTATGTAGCATAAATTCGGCATGTGTGATAGGTAAATCACCTGGGTAAGTTAAGTTTGGAAGAGAATTTTTTATTTGGCTAAATTGCATAACCAATAATATTCTATTCATCATTTAAGAGATTTTCATAAATGAAATTTACAATTCCTAGAAAAATAATGTAAATATTATAAAGAAGTATTGTTTCTTCTAAAAACTGATTTAAAAAGTTGATGTGTATGTCTGTGTGTGAGTATGTACATGAGGGCAGGTACCCATGGAACTCAAGGTAATAGATTCCTTAAAGACTGAGTTCTAGAAGATTGTGAACTAGCAAACTTCAGCACTCGTGAACAGAACTAGGTATTGCAGAAGTGAAATAAGTGCTCTCGCTGTTGAGCTGCTTTCCAGCCTCTAGACATTTATATTTCATTCTACTTTTTTTAGTATTTTTTCTAGTATAACTATTAAAAAGGTCAGATTTTATTTAATCCCAAATAGTCTCTGTAGACCATGTAAATGAGAAATTATTAACGTACATGATGCGTTAAGTATTTTAAAAAGTGGAAACGTTCTTGGATCTTGATTTTTAGTAAAGATACAGTTTACCAAACTGTTGGATGTTGGGTGAAACGGGGTGTTTTAGAACTTACCATTTCTAGCTGTAAGAGGTAGTAACAGAGATTCCGTAGCATCTTTGCTTAACCAAGTGACTCACTTGTCCTACTAGGTAGACTGCTTTGCTATATAGCCTTCTCTTACGGTCCATGTATGAGATGATGAAGAAGTTGACTTTAACATTGAGTGTTGTTTGATAACGTCACAGAATCTTCATTTGTATGTGTGATAAAGAATTTATGATTATACTTAAGTCAGCAAGACGCAATTTTTGATTGTGTTCTTTAAACTAACCTGTTTCCGTAAGGTTTGGCGTTTTGAAACTCTACAATGGCTACATTTTTGGTAACTGAACTAACTTGGAGTTATACTTTTTATTTTTCTCCCAAATGTATTCTTATATAACATTTCCAAAACAAACAGTTGGCAATCTGAAAGCTAAAAGAGGTAGCGCTGCTTTAAATTAAAACGTTTTTCTTTTAGGAGATTCAAACTTCAGAACTAGTAGTTTTAATACTCTTCCTACTAGGGGAAATTTTTTGTTTTGTTTTGATGTTAAGACATTCACAGTTTTATAGGATCATATTTCAGGAATCAACACTCTGATTGTAAAAGTTCTACTCAGAAATTTGGCTGTGGCTTTCAAACTTTAAGACATGGTTCTGTTTTTTTTTCTTTAATTGCAAGTAAACATCAATAAGTAGTTAATATTTTCTTAAGATTTTATCACCAAGAGTGCTTTCCATTATAAAGAAATGAAACAACTATAATGATAAAGACTGGAGCTACTGGAATTTTGATAAAGCATGACTAATTACTCATTTTCTCTGCATAGATTGCATCTGTTATTTCTTCTCCTTTATTCCTATACATTGTTAACACAATGGAAGTTCACCGTTATCCAAACTCCTAGAGATAAGTTAAGACACAAGTAAAGAGCCTTGTGATTCCAGGTCCACAAATATAAATAACACACCAACACAACCTGACCACAGATATATTATTTGAATGACATGGAGTACTTTAATGATCAGATTAATTTAGAAAATACCAGTTACATAGTTCACTTCAGACATAGAACTTCTGAGTTTAGATTTCTGCACTGCTTGGACTCTAAGGATGATTTTAAAATACCCATTATTTTCCTCATAAAAGTACTTTATTTGCTGAAGATTAAAAAGGAAACAGTGATTAAGTTCTTATTTATTTCAGGCACAAAACTGAACATAATTAATTAAGAAAATGCTCATAAACTGCAAATGTTTAATGCAAGTCATATTTTAAGCGCATGTTACCCCACTTCTAGTGACAATAAAATCTTAGCTTGCTCTAGAAGCACATACACTAAGTATTGGATAGGTGATGAAACCGTACATGAGAAACAACAGGGCTCTGTACAAGATGCACACCTCACAAATAAGCCATGATCATCCATATTTTAAATGTATGTGAGACCACATAACATAAGAATGGTTTCTATTAGAGATTGTCTACCTAAAAATTGATTCATTTCTAAAACTGACATGAGTTTTTATCTTATACAAATTGCTATATGAAGTATGAACTGCTTACATTATGATGTGTGTAGTATGACAAATGAATCTCCTAAATTTTCCAACTCTTATTTGTGAATGGGAACCTATGTAAATGTTTAGGAAGAGAAGTCACCATCATTAACAAACATAGGGTGCCCATGAGATCATGGTTACATTTCGTGGACAAATAGTAGCTACTCTGTCAATCTTGAATTTCAAGATTAAGAAATTATATTCTCCAATTTCAGTGGGATATTTGAGAGCAACTCTTCAATTGCAGAATTTAAAAAGAATTACTCTGAGCATCATTATCTGTTTATGGCGTGCTTTGTCTGAATTATCATATGCTTATTTTTTAAATGTGATATTATACATATCAAAAATTATATCATAGGTTATATGACATTTATTTTAGTACATATTTTTTTAGAAAATTAAAATACACCCTTATTAGTTTTCATAGAAGTGCCTTAGAGGAATTTTTTTAATATAGAGAAAGTACTTCTAAACTGATTGGCATGTTCCATATTTATTGATTTTATGTCCTGTGAAATTAGTTACATAAATGATATCAAAGTTTTGCTTTTTAGATTCTTTAATTTTGAACATATTGTAATGCAAGTTATTTCGGGACTGCATTTTTATTTAATTTTCTGACTTGGTTATACATTTGAAAACAAAGAAAACTCCCCATTCTTTTTATCACTTTCTTTTGTACAAGCTTGCAATTAACTCTTCATGGTTCATAATTTTAATATAGAAAAAATATGCAAATTTTCTTTCCATAATAATCTTCATGTGTTTAAGATTATATAAGAAATGGCATTATTGAAAGCTATATGCAAAATATGTTAAAATACTAATATATGTATTATAATAACACTAATATGATAAATGAATAAAATCAAATGCAGTCTTTATAACACAGCTGCATACTTTTCAAACAATTATATGTGATACTTCCAGGAACAAGAGTATCACTACATTGAATTGGTGTTTACATTGAAAGCCAATAGTAGAATAAACTTGGTACTAAACAAGGAGTCTATAGAGGGTACCTTGTTTAATTTTTTTTTTATTTATAATACTTATGTGAAGGGGTAAGCCAAGATGATCTTTCTTGACCACACTTGGAAACTGACTTGAATGATTACTGAGACTAAATTTTAGTGCACTTTATAAAAAATGTTACTTTCACAGAAGTAAAGAAGTACAATTGTACGATGGTGGTTACATTGATAGAAATACATACTGCCAAAAAATGTCAGCAAGGGATTTAGAAATAATTGCACAGCACCGCATCAGAGAATGTGGTAATAGCAACATGACTGATAATATTTTCCATATAAATAAACTCTTTAAATCTTTTTGTAGAAATAAATGCGGGGAAAGTGCTTTTCTTTTACTTTAATTCCTATGAAAATATTTCTGGACGTAGATAGAGCAAGAGACAGTAAAAAAAAATTACAGTTCAGAAAAGAAGACATTCATGCATTTAAGCCACCATTAGTCTGATTCTAATACAAGGCAGACCATTAATCTTTTGCAAAACTATGACTCTAGCCACTTAAACTCTTTTTCGTGTTTTGCATGACAAGGACATGATAGTCCCTGTAAGTTTAGGAGTTAAGATGTGTTTCTAACACGTTAACTTAGACAAACACTTTTTGAAACTCCAAATATACAGTAAAATACTTTGCTTTGGAGAAATGATGACAAGTCATTCAAAGAGAAAAAAATAAACACAGAAATGTTCCTATAGAGTTTATCATGAATGACAGTGTAGATAGATAAAAATAAATGACACATTTGCCTATGTGTCATCTTCAGTCTTAATGATGTGAAAC
This sequence comes from Dicrostonyx torquatus, assembly GCA_028555095.1. Lineage (NCBI taxonomy): Eukaryota > Metazoa > Chordata > Mammalia > Rodentia > Cricetidae > Dicrostonyx > Dicrostonyx torquatus. The sequence goes on along the minus strand of JAQHUG010000019.1, from coordinate 659,525 downwards.
AGGGTAACATTGAACAGGACCTGGTGGCCATTGTTCCAGGCATAAAGAGCTCTATCTCTAGCATTGTAGTCAAGCATGGATATGTGAAAGTATTGGTTATGGAAGGGGATGTCTGTGTACTCATATGTGGATGTTTTTGTGGAATAGGAATAATACACTTTGGCTCCCGTTAAGTGAGAATTTGTGACGTACAGAGTCCCACAGATCATGAAGGATTCCCCTGCACTTCTCTTGGGATAGCCGGTGCTCCAGCTCTTCATCACCTCCAAGGTGTCTTGATTAAGCTGGCTGATGACAATATTGCCTGCATTTTGGTTAGTTGCATACACAGCCCACAGCCCAATTTCATCAGCCATGAGGTCAATGTCGGAGAATCCGCCCCACGTGTAGGGGTATACATTGTGAAAGCCAGCATACTCCAGGCTTCTCTGGGCTAACACTCTCCCTAAATCAAAGCTGTATTTGATGATGATATTACTCTGATACTTGTTAAAATAGAGTGAGCCGTTGTAGACAACATGGTTAGTTCCTGCCCACTTGAAAGGAAGGTTGTATGTCCTTGATTCAGCTCCACTGACAAAGTCTGCAATGGACTTGTATTCACGGACTATTTTATTGTTAGTGTAACTGTCCATATACCAGACCTGAAAATGAGGGGAAAAACAAGAGAATCAAATGGAGTGATTAAATTCTGGATTTTTACAAAATTTTAAATTAAAGATAGTTACAAAGTTTCAAATTTTGGGAGCCAAATGCTCTTACTTATAACCCATTCAAATGTGATAACATTGCCAGCCCTTGTGAAGATATTGTATGGAGGGTCAGCATAATGACTCAGTAGGTAAAGATGATGTCAAGACTAACAAGCTGCATTTTCCATCCCCCAGATCAAAATGGTAGAAATCAAGAATCATGGTATTCCTCTGACTTCTCCAAATATGTGACATGGGAACATACATAGATATATTAATTTTTTTAGAAACAAGTATTTATATAAAACATCAGCTGATTTTGATACCTTCAAATTAACTTGTTTTTTCTTTATTTTATTTCTGGCTGGTTAGTGCCTATTGCTGGCCAAACCCATCACATGTTATTCCAAGGAATATCTCCTGATGTGTAACTGTAAGGCTTTATCTTTGTTCTGCACATGCTCTAAAAATATGACTATTTTATTTTACATGTTAAACCTATGGTTACCTTGTGGTTACCACGGAACCTTCTAGTGACCATTATTTATTGGATTTTCTTGTAGATTTTAGTGAAACCATTGCGTTAATTTAATAAAAACTCTCATTTGGATATGACTATTAAGAACCTTAATTCATAATTAGTTCATTACTTAGTAGGACCGTAGTAAGTTATTACTATATTTAATTTCATATTACAGATATTGTAAACCTATAAAAACAATCTCACTAGTTTCCATTGTATTTTTTTTACAATTGTCTCCAGCAATATAATGTTTTACATAATAAATTGGTTCATTTGGTAAGAACAAATTACTAAAATAGGTTTGTTCCACAAGTTAGATATATCAACAGTTTCAATTGAAAATATCAAGAAATAAAGCTCTTTACATCATAACCTATATCATGAATAAGAAGAATAGCCTGGGAGAAATAGTATAGGAGAAACATAAGCAAAAGCAGTGATAGAAGCAACATACTCTGTTATGTTTTTCAGATGCTAAGGGGTCTGTCATCCAAGCACCAAATCGTGTTCCAGATGTCTTGATTGTGATGGGGCCTGTGATTTTCATCAATTTGCCACATGCTGAAATTAGAAGAACATAAACGTGTTGGTTGAACACAGTCAACGAATCCAATACACAAACTCAGAAGAAAGCAAAGCGGGGGATATAAGGCCTAGTAAATCCATGAAATGAATGTCCCACGTTCTGAATGAATGGGCATCATGTTGACTATAATGTATTTAACCATTCAAAGGAGCCATGACTTGTTATTTCAATGCTCTTTATGAAAAGTATAATACTATAGGAAAAATGGTTCATATGACCTGAAAATAAATAAAAAAGTCATTATCATTATTTCAATTTTTCCTTGTTTATTCTAAGTAAAATTGTTGTAAATGTTGGTAACTTTCTTTTTGTTTTTCATTTTAAGACTTTAATTTCAATCAAAGACACTCCTTTTTAATTAGAAATTGGTTCTTCTCTCACACACTACATTCCGACCACAATCCCGGCTTTCCACTATTCCCAGTTCCCTCCAGCTCCTGTCTTCCCCATATCCATCTTCTCTCCACTTTCTTTCAGAATACAATAGGCCTTCAAGCTGAACAGAACAAAACAAGATACAATAAGACAAACTGAAAGTCCTCATATGGAAGTTGAACAAAGAAACCTAATAGGAGGAAAAGAGTCCCAAGTGTAGGCAAAAGCTTCAAACAAATCCTTGCTACTACTGGTACCAGTCATGTTTGTTTATCAGACACCTACATCTCTTGCCCTCTCTTACGTTTTATGGTCATTGAAAGTATATAAACTTAGATAGAACTCTGAAGGCTATTTTTAATGTATAATGAACAATATTAATTTCATGGAAAATATGTGTGTATCTATGTATATTTAATACTTATACTAATATTTGTATTTA
>JAQHUG010000019.1:565059-656457 GCA_028555095.1 Dicrostonyx torquatus | reverse complement strand
TAAATATTTAACTTTGGTATAAACAAAGAAATAGCCTTTACTATCTATTTATTAAAAGTTTTTTTCTATTTTTGTCATCTTATTGCATATTTTTCTATCATCCTCTGGCTAATGTAAAAACTGATAAATATCTAGTTCATTGCCATTCGCACGTATGTCTTTGGATGAAAAGAAGAAATGCTCAAGGCAAATTGTGGACAAAAGCAATCTTGCTTGGAGCTTATTTTGACTCATGTTTCTCTCTGTATGTTCCTCATAAGAATAATTTGTAATTGGCAGGATACCAAGATGCCTAGTTGGGAAGATGAAGCATGTGAACGTGTTTTGTTTTGTTATTGCTACAGTAACTACATATTCTGTAATTCCTAACATTTTAGGATACCTGAATTGGAATCCTGTCTCACTTTCTTTGAAAGGAATTATATGTGATCTCATCTCTGTTAAGTCTTTCATTTTTAAGATTTCTAAGGCTTAGTTTATCAAGACAGTACTAGTGTTTCATGAGATTGTATACCATATTCCCATATATCCCTATCTATCTATCTATCTATCTATCTATCTATCTATCTATCTATCTATCTATCTATCTAATAGCTTGAGTAAAGACTACTTGGAATATATGGCAGTTCAAGTTGTTTACAACACATAAAAACATAGGAGCAAAGTAGTAACCATCTGAAGTAGAGAGGTGATAATATATTTTGAATAGACCTAGTTGAGTAGATGAAAAGAATATATAGTTTGTCAAAGTGATGTTTAATGATATCACACATAAACATTTACAATGAACATATAAAAAGACCATGAAAATTTCCAGTGTACTTAGAGTGAAATAAAAAGATATCCCTTTTTCCAATTAAACCACAGAACTATATGTGTGTGTTTTCTTTTCCCTGAAAGATGGAAAATAATTCTGGTTTGAAATGATGGACTAATATATGCTTTTAGCTCTTCTATTTTCTGATTTCAATAAAACTCCTGTGGAGTATAGCATTGAATTTTTTAATCCCAAAGACAGGGAAAAAGTCCAAAGAGCTACTTGTGGAGAACTTTGAACAAATCCCTCAAAGGCACAGATGATAGAGAGCAGTCATACAAGATTTGGAATGAGATGTGTCAGCTTGTGCAGAGGAGATTATGATTGAAGGAGATGCATTAACATTACCTTGAAAAGTGAAATATGAACTTAGAAAAGTACAGAGAGAACATTTGGAGTGTTCTAGCAAACTGAAAGCATCGGCACTACTGGAAGAATGATAAGAACATTTTATTCCCTAGATGTAGGGTTCCAAATCAAGTCAACATGCCTGCAAAACTGTGTGTTAGACTTCAAGTGGATAATGTAAACTTGGGAGGTCCAAGGAAAAACGTGTCAAGCTTTATGTAAATATTTAAAGTGACCGAGGGGATTACTGCTCCAAATTGTAAAGTTAATAGATAACACAAATAGCTTTAAAATTGTGATAAAAACAATAAGATATTAAAAAACAGTATTGTGATAAAAGACAATGCAGAGAGTACATGAGACCCTTCCCCCTTTAGACACTTTTGTACTTATCATTAGGCAATGAGAAAAAAAAACTTAAGAAATCTATTACTAAATGAAAACTATGATTCTATTTTACAAAAACAGGTGTAAGATTAAAAGCATTTTCCCCAAACTGAAAAATGTTAACACTGGAAAAGGGGGAGGAGAAATGAGACATAGAGTATTGGTTCAAGTGTCTAAGTAAGAATTATAGAATAGGAAGAGACACAGAAAGAGTGGGGGAAATTAAACAAATTTGCTGAAGTACCTGTAATAAAATTACTGTGAACAGTAAGATAATTAAGAAAAAGACATTCAAGATGCTTACATGTAAACAAGTAAGAATTAGATTGCAATTGAGCTTTTTTAACTGAGTCCTATAATGCAATAAGGACCCAGGCCTTTGTACTGAAGAAAAAAAAAACAACAAGTGAAACAATCTTTTCTGATGTACACCATTTCATAACTCTATTTTCTGTACAGTTTTCTTAAGAAATTATTTGAAGATATATTCCAGCAAACAAGTTATTAACTGAACAGAAAAGGAAGCGACACAAGGAAAACAATGACTTCTTGTATGATGAGAACTGAGCAGGAGACTTTGAGAAATCTTCCAGAACAGACAACTCTAAGGGAAGACTCATATTATGTTTGTGGAAATGTAAATTAATACAGTCATCCTGAAAATGATACAGATGTTTTTACTGATACAGGTATGTTTAATATGATTTAAACATCACACATATGCATATGTGTGTGTAGACATCTTATTACCACCATGTTCAATTTGAAGATTATAGTATCAGTTAACATTTTTTTTAAAAAAGTGGTAAGTGGATTTGATCTTTAGATGGACTTGGATTTTAAAAAAAGATATGTTTACTTTAAGTGTTTGGGTGTTTGTTGGCATATATGTGTGTACCACAGGTGGAGCATTCCCAGAAGCCAGAACAGGACATGGGATTCCCAGGAACTGGAGTTACAGATGGTTTTGAGCCAGCATTGAGTTTTGAGAACTGAACCTGTGTCCTTTGTAAGAGTAACAAGTATTTTTAACTGCTGAGGGATCTTTCCAGCATAAGATTGCGACTTTCGAAAAAAAATATGAATAGGTGAAGATGATGACTTAATTTTTAACTTTTTGAGACTGTGTCTTACTATTTAACTCAGTCTGGCCTGAAATTCACTATGTAGATCAGGCTGGCCTTGAACACATAGAGATCCCCATAACTTTTTTCCCCAATGCTGGGATTAAAGGTATGCATTATTCCATCTAACTTACGGATATATATTGAAGTAGATTTTATTTAATGTCCCAGATATTATAGTATTAGATTTATAAGAAAGAACTTATGTTTAAGTCCATCACTTAGCTTTGTTCTCTGATTTTAGAAAAGGCAAAATTTGCCTAGTGATAGCAAAAAGAGATAAAGTTCATATGGTTAAGAAATACAACTATGAGAATAGACAGAGTATAGGAGAATGACTATCTCCATTTTAAAAACACCTATAATTATAAAATATTTCTCTATTGAAGATTAAAAATTTCTGTCTTGAAGCCACAAGTAGTTTGATTTTAGTCAATATTCATGAGTTGTCCTAAAAGCATACTAGGTAGAAATATGAAGAAAAGAAACCCAAGAAGGAGATGTTATCTAAATTTTCAGCTAATAAAATAGGATGTCATCAAATAATATCTATGGTTGACCTAAAAAGTAGAAAATAAATTTATTATTCAAAATGCTGTTATAGTAACCAATACTATGCCCTAAAATTAAACTGTTAAATGGGTTAAACTCTGGGGAAAGGAAACAAAAGAGACTGTTGGTTTCCATTATAACTCTTTTAAAAAATTTTAAGCATACTACTTTTGCCATATGTGTGTAATATTTAAATCGTAATTTAAAAAAATAAAGTGCCTATAAAAACCTCATAGTCACTGGATTGGAAAAGTTAAAAAAAATTGCATTTATACATTGCCTGTTGAAAGATCATTTCCACATTCTATGTCCCATGCACAGCTAGGAAATGAATAGAAACAAGAAAGAGTCACAGATTGAAGAAATGAAACTTGTGAGAAACCTGCACTTTGATATTTTGTGTGTGAGGCTTAAACCAAAACTGAATATTTTTAACTTCCAGTACCATTTTACAGATGACTTAGCAACTTCTCTTTCTTTCTATCTTTAAACTTCATAAAAACAGGATATACTATGAATTATAACATTTATTCATATATTTTCTATAGCAGCAAATGTAATAATTTTTACCTTTTTTCATTTTAAAAGATGAAAAATTGGGAGAGAGACCATACAGCAGGAAAGACAGAGCCACAGAAAAGGATGGAGAATATATGGAAGGAGCAGGAGAAGCTAAATAACACTGAGGTTGTTTCAAAAGTCTTAAGGGTTAGTATTTTATATTAACTAAATTTACATATAATATACATTAAGTGTATTGTATACACACACAAATGGTTTAAATGAAGCTATGCCACGTCTAACAAAAATCAGCACCACGTGTGAGAACTCACAGTGTGAGATGTTGGTCAGGGGTGTCCAAGAGCATCTCCAAACGATGCAACATATTGCTATTTTTCATGGTTGCCTCTTAGACGTAGAAGATAAGTTCCTCTTGCTGAAGGTACCATGTAGTTTGACCAAAGGATTAGAACTATTTGACTGAATGGTGACCTGAAAGCATCTCCCTTAGGACTAGTTTTCATAGATTCAGAAGTGCTATGAAGTGTGCTGATGGAGAGAAGCAGTTCATCGTCCTACCTAGCTGATACCCAGAAATGACAACAATGACCATCGTGAGAAGATGTTCCTAAACGTGCATCTCTTGTTGGTAACCAACAGCTCTATAATTTTTTCAAGGCCTCAACAGGAAGGAAATCATGCCTGATCCTAGAAACCTAGTCAATCCCTGGGAGTAGTGAGGTTATAGATTTTAGAGTAGAACTTACTACTGCCAGTTTACAAGACCAGCTTAATTACTAGTTGCTTTCAAAACACTTTTCCGTATACCAATAGATAAATGCCCCTGTCACCACTCATCAAGACAGCATCTTATGGCAACATAAAAAGACAGTTGAGGAAAATTACAAATGATTAAAATGCAAAGAACAACAGACTGTGCAATTCCCAGTCCTAATATATCTATTAAAAAATTATTACACTTAAGGTTCAGAGAATCTCATGAGACAGATATGGAAAGATTGTAAGATCCAGAGGACCAGGAATCTTTTTTGTAATATTGTGTTTCCTAGAAAGAATAAAGATAAGAAAACTACACCCATTTTAACATCATCAACATCATTGCATAAGCAAGACCAAAACTAGAAAAACACCAACAGACACAAAAGGGAAAATCTCATTGGACTCCATAAATAACTACAGACAAAATGGCTGCTGAAAGAGGGAGCATTAGTCTTCCCCAGGATGAGTGCCTAATTGGATATGCATTGTCAAATGGTCTGTCCTGTCCAGAATTTCTCATCTGAGGACATGTATCTTGAATAAACTAATTTTGCATTATTAATATATGAGGCACACTTGAGTAAGGTATAGTTGAATTTTTACATGTCTTACGTGTGCTAATCTCAAATAAGTGCATGCATTCAAAAATTCAGACAACACCTAGGTAGACAGGGAAGACTTCTAGCTTAAAATATGAGTTGTAATTGACAAGGAATCAACTTTTGGCTCATGTTTTGATGTGAAGACTACTTAAGGTTTTAGTTTAGTTAGCATAATAGCCACTTAGTGGTTTAAAGATGGAAAAGGCAAGCTTGGGAAAGGTAGGATTTTAAAATGGTGTGTAACAGGCTGTAGGTTAAGGATACCATCTCAATTTGCATTTGGATTATATCCTTACTCTTTTAGGATCCTGAGAAATTTCTTAACCTCTTATTGTCTTGTGAGTAACAGCAGTAATCAAATATCTTTTCCAGCTCAGTTGAAAATATTGAATAAGAAACACTTGCTAAGTATTTAGAATAGTACTCAGTACACAGATACATTAGACATATTAACTAATGCATGTGTTCCTGCCACGGATCTAAGACTGAGAGAAGAACAGCCAACATCATTAAAGTTGTAAAAGCAATGTGAACATTTTATTTTATTTTTGTATATATGTTCAAAATCACAGAAGTTTAAAATGGAACATTAGGAAATCAAAGCAGATGTGAACTACAATTTTAAAAGAAAATTCATTTTTATGGATAATAGATTACAGAAGGGCTGAAGAGAAGGGAGAAGCATTCCCTACAAGCCATCACATTGTTTGAGTGAGGGATATAAAGCAGGGATAGAAACAGGAAATTGGCTCTATTTTTGGGTGTCTGGTTTTAAAGGTAAAGTTGATAGGAACAGACTTTGGTTTAGATGGGAAGATGGAAAATAAAAATAAATGAAGAATGATCTATGCAGCATGGAAATGTATGCCTTGCTCACTTGGGCAGGCTTTAGGGCCATCTACTCAGATAAAGAGGAAGAAGAAGAAGAGGGAAAGAATGTCGGGATTCCAGCGAAGGTGATTTTAACTTGTGAATGGTCTGACGTTGTCCCGGAGGAGAAAGCACATACATGAAGAGTGCAGATGTCCTAGTGAGAAACAGTTTTGACCTTTGTGAGTATGGTGATAATAGTGACCATCCAAGGATGTATTAGCTTCGTGAGGGGCACACACACAAAAATGGCATGCTCACCATATCTCCACGTATAGGCATCTAGAAGACCATGCAGTGGAAGCTATCTGCTGCAGCTATCTGGAAGAAGCTATCGATATTGTGGGAAAATATATAGTATTATGAACTCCTAGCTGTGGGAGTAGTTTTTTTCTGAAAATAATTCTTGCCTTCAGAAGCTGAACTTTGGCCTAGTCTTGCATTTGAGTTACTAATGTGCCTTGAGACCTTTAAAACTTGTATTCAATCTGTTTTCCTAGTACGTATTCAGCCTGCTTAAAAACTGTCTTTAATGAATCCATGTAAAGAAGCTAAGAAAAATGTATAGCTTCAGTCTTAAATTATATACTCCTATACTCCACCATGCCCCTGGCCCAGAATTGCATGTGTGTGTGTGTAAGAGCATGTTATGCTATTTGGTTGTTAAAAGCAGCCATGAAATTGAAAGAAACCTAGAAAAGAATTACCTACTATAAATGTTGAAAAAAACATGTGACAATGGTTTGGTAACACCTACTTGCAGTTTTGAGTGGGTTTTTTTTTTTTTTTTGGTCACTAAAGGTTTTCCCTATATACTTTAAAAATATAAACAAAAGATTTCTCATTCCATTCTTACAACTTTCTGTGCTGTCAATTCAGTATAGGGCAAAGCCCCTTGTTAGGGACAGAAGGAAGACAAATGGAAATAAGTTAAGAATTCATACTTGGGTTCACGGTTGGTCTAGATTTTCCAAGAGGATGAGTCATTTTCTTTAACAAGGCACCACTAGACCAAGCAAAGAGTTCCTCAGATTACTGGTCCTGTCCTATGGAGAATACCATCTTTATGGCTAACAAGACATTTTCAAAGAAGTATTTAGTGAAAAGAAATTATTAAAGATCACAAAGCTTATGTAGAAAGTGATGAACCATAATTTGGATGGGAGTTAATTGGAAAATCACTATAAACCAAATGACAGAAACAGATGTTCCTTTTAAGGAAAAAGAGGGAGGGAGGGAAGGAGAGGCAGAGAAACATGAGGTCACAAGAATTATATTTCCGCTGTCATTTAGAAAAGTCAGGTTTATATATAGGGACCATCTGGTATATAGGGAGTAATGAATGTTTTAAAACATGATTATGAAATAAATGAAGACCACAAGAAGATAATAATCATTCACTTAGTATCTATGAGTAATCATGCTTTCATTTACCCTCTTATGTATACGTGCATTAATTAAAAGCAAATAAAGAAACAAAGACTCTCCCTATATACTTAGAACACAAAGGCAGACAGTATCAAGTCCTGCCTTTCATACAGGTCACATGCTTAAATCATTGTATAATGACAGATAATGGACTTACTTGCTGAAGTGGAATTTCTTCATTTATAAAATCCAAGTTCTAATGTCTGACTTTTTTATTTTAGGGGTCATGGGGTTTTGAATTTATTAAAGATCAGGAAACTTTGATATTGATGAGGAGAAAGTGATATATGTGGTTGTGGTCCAACCAACAAACAAAAAATAAGTAAAATACAAGTCACCACTGTGCCCATGTGCTGGTCATCACCATGCTGTTAGCACTGGATAGACATCCCCAGCAGGCAAACAGCAATGAAAGATCTCTTGGTGTTGATTACTTTCCAGGAGAAATTTCCTTTAAATTGGTCATTGATTTCTTAAGCTAAAGTTTATCTTGTGAAATGAAATCAGTAGAATTTAATCAGCACATATTTATGAAACTGGCTGGTTTCCCAGTTACAATTTTGTGGGCTTTGGTGTCAAGAAAACACAGGCATCTCCACACTTTAAAGAAACAGAAGCACTGAGAAAACAAACAAATAGTAACACTCATTTTTGTTTCATGCCTTCCCCAAACTAGATTTTGTCGAAATGAATCATTGTGTTTCTCATTTTATTCTCATTTTGTAGATGACAAAGGAAGTTACTGAGGAAAGATAATTTCCCCAAATCACTGTGACACAAAGATTCCCATAAAGGTGCACAGCAATAAAATGGGGGTGGAGTCTTGCCTCATTGCTGTTGTTTGGTATTCTCCTCTGTCTTCAGACCCATGCAAGTATAAGCATTGATAACATCCACATATTCAGAAAACATACTGAATAGGTTTTAGAAGAAAGTGGTCATTTTATTTCTCTGATGGTGTTTACACATTCCTTTCCTACCGTCAGTTACCACCCATCATTATCAACCACTAGTTGAGGAAAGGGTAGAATTTAGGATGCAGCTTCAGGAAGTTGTTTGGATTATTGACACATAAAACACATTTGTCCTCTTTTCTTATTTCCTTAGCATATAAAAGTGGTTTATTATACCTTAGTTTAGCAGCTTCTGGATTTGGATCCTCAGGCCAAACCCATTCATATAATTTAGATAGAGCAGGGAATATATCTATGGACATAAAATTATGTCTTTCCTCTTAAGGCCAATAGAGAACTCATGTAATAAGAAATATGATTGCACACTCTATTAAAACTCCTATAACCGTGTGCTTCTGAAGGGGATCACAGCAATTACATATGTCTAATAACTCATATTTTCTTACAAACACAATTTTACTTTCTTAGTCATAAAAAATTACTTTGATTCTTCCATTTACCTTTTCTTATAAAAACTTAAATTAGAAATATATCTTAAAGGAGAAGTCTGTTTAAGCTTAAAACTAAATGGACACTAATGTAATGAAGTCCCTGATAACTTAGACATTTGTGCTTTCTTCTGGGAATATAGTTGTCTCCATAAGGGATTTAAATACAGTTACAATTTAAGAGCATATAAATATGTGGAAGATTAATGATAATGGTTTATCTTTCAATCTTCAGATTTATGTGCTGTGCCCTGTGACATTTTACTTAAAACTAACTCCTCTGGGGGAGAAAATTGAGAGAAATGCATTCACAACGGTTGAAATTTGATTCTCGGTCCCCAGTTCATTTCTAGCCTCTGCTAATCAGCTGTGTGTTGAGAGGCTTCTGTGAAGACCGAAGGCGCTAATGATGAATGAGCCTTCTTGCTCTTTACTATATTTATACTAAAGGTGATTAATTACTGAAAACCATGGCTAAAAAATTTCAATCAAAAAGTTATAGAAGAAATAGCCTCAAGTGTATGGAGTGGAAATCAGTGCCATTTTATGATACAGCTTAAAATTTGGTGTGTGTGTGACACATACTCTATCAAATGACTTCAGGTAACCTATTAAGGATTGTTTCAGTTTAATCTGGAGATATATCCTTCAAAATTGTCCATGGATTTCTGATTAAATCTCACTTATCCACACAAGGGAGCCAGAGTTGAACTTTTCTTTAATTCTTACAGCCTCTGAGATGTTTGGTGTCTATAGAGTAGACTATTCCATATATTCTAATGAAGCATTGAAATTGTTATTGTGGAAAGAACAAAAGTCAATAAACAACACAATACAAAAACTCATGCTGTGCTTTTGTCATCTGCTTTTCCTCAAACGTTTTTTGAAAAACACGTGTATACCACACACATCCACACACAAACCAGACACATGTACATACACGACACATACACTCAAGTATACACACTACACACATACATGACATGTATACACACATACACACACTACACACACATGACACATACACTCATGTACACACAATACATACACACTCACAAACACACACACCATATTTATTATACGAGTTAAAAAAGAAAATTATTTTAAAAATAAAATCCTTCAAGCATTTGTAGAAATTGGCTTTCCGTACTGTGTTTGAGATTTGTCGTGCATGTCTCAAAGTCTTAACTAAAGCAAGACAAGGGCGGTCCTTTCAGTGGAGGAACAATATCCTTAAAATGTACAAACACACACATACACCGCAAAAGCAATGTATTTTTCCTGTAAAATGTAGGAATAAGCTTAGTGTCTGAAGGAGTGAAGAAAGAGTTGGTGGGACAATACCAAAAGAATGCAAATTCTTGCAGGGCCAATCAGGTAAGGCTGCTCAAAAGAGATGGTGTCTTGTGTGCACAGTGAAAAGTGTTAGGGTTTCAGCACTGAAGTGGGAAGAGTACTTCAGGGGAAAGTAAAGAAATTAAATGTCATAGAGGGTTGAAATAGGCAAAATGGGAAACGAAAGATAGAATGGTCAGACACTGGGGCAGAAGGTGGTGCTTGCTGAGGACTAAGAAGGAGAGGGAAATAATGTAGTACATATATCACCATCTTACATCATGCAGAAGTGTTTGGATTTAGTTTTAAAGGTAAGTGCTTGAAACACAACTGTAAGATGGGCCAATTTGTGCTTGGAAAAGATTAGAATGAATACTGAGAGCCACGGAGAAGGTCTTTGTTCAGTTAAAACAAGTAGTAAGGGGTGGGAGGTACCCATTGCAGATTCCAACTGAAACATGGTGAATGATGGTCTGGATTAGGCTGGTGGAAATGAGGATGCAGAAAGAGGCAGTTTGGAGAACTGCGTAAAGGAGGAGTAGGAAAATGTGGTGACCATGTGGAAGAAGTGAGCTTCAGAGGATAATGAAGAAATGACTGTCTCTCAGACTTCCTTCTGGGCAACAACAATTGATGGATGGATGGATCGATGGTAGTTTTAATCAACAAATTATATTTCCTGAGCTACCTAACAATTAATTAAATAATTAATCTGCTGTTAAAAGTAGCTTTACAAAAGGAGTAAATATAAATAAGTACCCACCTTTGGCATATATTTAAATACATACACACAGTTGATAAACTTATACTCTCAATAAATGTTTTATTACATGGTATGTGGAAGATGCCATTGCTTCCTTGAGTGTGTAAAATCTCCTGAAATTTGTTTATGCTTAACATAAATAGTAAAGTTGTTTTAGGGCAAAGAAGATATGTGTAGGAAAAAAAAATCTGTTTTTAATTTAAGAACGACTTGGACTTAAAGTTGTTATAGCCTTTAAAATCTATGAAAGTTTAATAATTTTTGTGTGTTTCTTAAATTCTCAGTACTAATCCCTCGTACAGAGTTCTTTGAGAGATTAAAACAAATATGTGAAACCCAGTTTTGCTGCAATTACCTATTTATGTGCTTGCAAGTGTTGCTTAAAGATGGGCTTGTTTTCCTCAGAGAGATGTTCTTTGGTACTTCTTGTCTCTCCAAATACCAAACAAAGGTCCAGCACATATCATGGAGTCAAAAATATTTGTTGAGTATTCAAATTTGTCTACTGACACATAGAATGTTTGAGTTCCATTGTAAGAAAGAAATTCGCCATAGCATATAGTCAGACAGGTCTCATCACCTTGACCTCAAATGGTTGATTTAGTAAAAAGGATGCATCCCTTGCTTCACTAGAGGGCACCAAATCATTGCCCTAAAATAGATGCAGCAGGAGAGAATGGGGTGGGGTAGGTGTAGGGAAGGGGGCAAGCCTGATTATAATCTCTATCAAATATCTGTTGGTGATCTCAGGGGGTGTGTAAGAGTTTTAGCCACGCTTTATCAGGCAAATTTTCACAAGCATATAATTATATTCTGCATGTCGTGAAATCTGATACGATTTAATTAAGCGCAGGGGACTTTATTCTATTCACTCTCGCAGAGGAGAAAGTGAAATACTTTGGAAAAGACATCATTGTATTTCAGTCAGGCCACAAGGGTGCATTGCTGTGGAAGCTTTGTCTAGTTTCTACTCTTTGCAAACCTTTAATTCTTCCACAGAAATAAACTGAATATTGCCTTTGTAGTCTACAGGAGTTGGGATTCCCTGGAGGACTTGTTTACTGTTTGGGAAGGTCCTTGAAGGCAGGGAAGCTGGTTTAATTTTCAATCTTCAGATTTATGTGCTGTGCCCTGTGACATTTTACTTAAAACTAACTCCACTGGGGAAGAAAATTGAGGGAAATGCATTCGCAATTGTTGAAATTTGATTCTCGGTCCCCAGTTCATTTCTAGCCTCTGCTAATCAGCTGTGTGTTGAGAGGCTTCTGTGAAGACTGAAGATGCTAGTGATGAATGAGCGTTCATGCTCCTTATACTAGATTGGAATCCTCTGTTTCTCTCTCTCTCTCTCTCTCTCTCTCTCTCTCTCTCTCTTTGTGTGTGTGTGTGTGTGTGTGTGTGTGTGTGTGTGTGTCATTCTGAGAGTTATAGAAAGTTGATTTTAGATTCTTTGGAATGTTGAACCCATGAAATGTCCCCCTCTATCCTTTGTGCTAATGGTCCTGCTGTTAATTAATTCTGTTTTGCATCCCTGCCAAGAGTTTTGGTCTGATGCTTTGATATCCTCATTTAAAAGATAATGATGGTTATGGAATGAAATGATTCTCAGAGATGAATTCAACCAACTTGTACCAATACCAAGAAATGTAGATACTAAAGTCAAACTTATTTTAATTAAACCCTAGCCCGGTGACACCTTGAAATTCTTTGCTTTAGTTCTTGTTTCTTTGTATACACACACACACACACACACACACACACACAAAATATGATATCTATCTATCATGTACCCATGTATGCTTCTGCCATATATCTATATCTCTATTTCTCTGCTTGCCTGCCTGCCTCTATGTATCTATGTATCTATCCAGCTATCTTCTATCTATCTATCTATCTATCTATCTATCTATCTATCTATCACCTATCTATACATTTATCATCTACTGTGTTTCTCTCTACCTTCCAGCTACAATTTAGATTCTTTGTTTAGAACTTCTTCGCTGTTTGGTGATGCTAAATGGTTAATTATCCTAAATAGCGAGAAGAACGAAAAATCCCATTACTTTTGAGACAAACCCCATCAGTTTGGACACTGTTCATTACGCTAAGTGACGAGGAGACAATGACTTCTGACAACTGGAAAGAGTTCATGAAATAGTAGAACTACAGCCTGCTCTTTATTTTCATGGGTTTCCTATTTTCAAGTTCAACCAACCAGGAGTAAAAAGCATTTGGAAAATAATTTGGTATGTAGTAAACCTGTGCAGACAAATTTTCTTGTCATTTTCACCTAAATCATATCTACATTGCATTTGGACTGCATTGGGTTTTTTAAAGAGTAAAGAAATTACATAAAATATATGCAATGGCATTTATAAACTATAGTTAAGTACCATACTGCTTTATACAAAGGAATTTAACAATTGCAAATTTGGGTATTTGTGAGGGAGGACTCTGAACCAGTTCCTCATAGCTACTAAGGCACTGTTCTGATTTTAGTGTTTTATAGATACATCTCAGTTAAATCAAATACCTTATTAAGAGAGATGAATACAGATGTTACTGTATGATACTTTTAGCCTATTGACTGTTAGAGTACATGTATCAGAGTAGTTAAATTCAACACATAAATTGTTCTGGGTTTGATTCCCAGGACTGACAACTAAATAAATGAACACAAAGAGAAGAAAAGAAACATTTGTAGCTAACACAGTTGCTTATTTTCAGCAGAGTAGTTATCTGAACAGAACCTTGACGTCACAGAAACTTACACAACAGTTCTTAGCCATGCTTAAATGACTAAGGGACACTTGATCCTGTAACTCTGGCCTGACCCCCTATAATTAGGTTTTTCACTCTAAATTCCTTCAGTGTTAGGGCACAGTCTTCAAGAAAACTGAAGCTCGTGACTTGAGCAACTGAACAAACTCTACTCACTTAGCTTCTTCATGCAGTCACGCAGCCTGGTTTCCAAACTGAGGACCCGTTGATGTAGTTCTTCATAGTCATAGGCACCGATCTCCTCCTGAATCCCAGTGAGGACTGAGGACAGATTCCGAATTTCTTCCTTAAACTGTGTGATAAGCTTTGCATCTGTTTTGTACTGCTCCAACACAGGGATCAGGGGCAGTAGCTCATCCATTTTCTCTTTCAGTTCCTGTGGAAAGCAGTAGAACGTTTTCAAGAGTCATTTATAACAGAAAAAAATGTCTGTATTCGTTGCCTATGACATGTAATTGAACTCATTGAAAGACCTTCAGAGTTCTTCATTGATTTTTTTTTTTTTGGTTGACGTCAGGTAGGTTTTGATAATGCAAGTGGCCATGTGATCCTTAGTAAGAAATTTGCCTCTCTCAGCTTGTTAACACAGTAACCTTTTTTAAAGAAGTTACATGCTTTGATATAAAATAAATTGATTCTTATCATAGTTAGGAAAACCTTAATCATACAAATTATGGTCTTAGTATTATATTACTTTCTGTTAGTTTGTATAAAGTAAACAAAGTATCATCTAGTTAGGAAACAGAGACATGATCTATTTCTCAAATGATGTATAGAATGGTGGTAATGGAAAAAAGAGCAAACATCCTATGAGAAGAGAGTGAAAATGAATTATCCATCTACTGACTTTCCATGCCATAGAACTACATAAAGGAAAACTTTCAATTCTAGATCAGCTTTCTCCTTGACTGTTTCTGGCCATGGCCTTGTACGCCTTTGTCTTTTATTTGTGCTCAGGTGTTCTGTATCCTTTGGAATATCTATCTTAAGACAACTTCATTAGACTGTAAGCTCAACTACATGATAAATCACATACAACTTCAGAACAATTGAGGAGATATATGCTGCTGTTTCCATTTTGAATTATTAGCCACACTCTGTCTCCATTTGTCTTATAGTTAATTTAGGTGACATTAGAAGGCAGATTTGCTTACCCACCCGTGTAGTGAATTAATTCCTTAAGGGAACAAGGTACATATCTTGGAGCAGCTACACAAAACGGTTCAATAATACTTAAATACTGATTCTTGTCAAGCAACCAAGCAGTGTATGTTATCAGTCAATGTCCTCCATTCCTAGTCATCACAGGACTGGGCCACAACTGCACCATCACCCATAACTTCTGCCCTTATCACCCATACTTCTTTCCCTTTGACTTGGGAGTTGTGGACAACAAAAGTATTGCATGAATTTGATTCAACTGTGAATTTACTGCAGATGATATAATCTGATGAAGGAGTTCCAAATTAAGGACCGTTTGAGAATAACCCATAGGTGCTATCAGAAGCCATACTATGTAACTACTTAAGGAGCTAAAAAATCACATTTTAAAATTACATTTAGAAAATGTTATTACTATAAATACATTCTAGTAGCAGAAACTCCTGTTGTTGCCCAAATTAATGGGTTTGTGTTTCTTGTGGAGAGATTTTTATATACTCTATAAATCTGGAAATCTTTGAATCTGTCTACATGTACACATTGAACAGGAAGATTAAGTATCTTAGTTATGAGAAAGATTCATAACTATTGCAGTCAAAAGGCAGAACTGCAGATTGTTACTCATTTCAGGGCTCATCTTGAAGAAGCCTATTAGTTTAAGCATCTTTTGGTATCCCTAAAGGGAGACACAATTGTTTCATTAGAATTTTAATGATAACCATTTTGCTCACACCATTTGCTGCAAATTATAATAACAGCCACAATGAAAGTTTTTCATTCTACCAGTGGGTGTATTCAGAGGAACAATCTGATGTCAAAGTTTTGAAAGTTTCTTTTCTTTGATGAATTACAAAGTTTTTTTTAACCTTTTCAAAATTACTAGACTTTTGACAATCAATTTTGAAACTTTTGGACTTTTATTAGAAGGCCCTGATAAATTTATAAAAATATACTATCACATTATAGTTTACTTTCTACTATGTAGATCTGGTAATAACCAGAATATCTTGCCAAAAAAAAACAATTCACCTCATTATGATGGTTAACTTAGCTTTACTTCTGAAAGATCGTATAAGGAAAAGTTGACAGTGTTTATCATCAGATGAAAAATTTGCAGTAGAAGAGAGATTTTTATAGAGTAATTTTCATCTTAAACTTAGTTTTAGAATGTTCTTCTTCTAGAATATGTTTTCTCGGTACCTAGATGGAAATGTGATATATGATGTCACTTCATGAAGAAAAGACTTCCACAAGCATGTGCTGAAACTCTAATTATTACTCTGATTTTGGTGCAGGGAGGGGGAATGAGCTCATGAGGTTGGGACTGTGGGCATGTGTATTGGTTGCATATTGACATATTGTATGTTTCTATGTGTATGTGTGTGTAAGTATGTGGACATATGTGGATGTGCATGTTTGTGACTGTGTGTATGTGAATCCTCAGACATTGATGTCAAATGTCCTCCTCAATTATCCTATGCTTATGTTTTTAATTCCTAAAATAGGATCTCTCTGTGGATCTGGGAGCTCACCTACTATGTTAAACCAGCAAACAAGCTTCAAGATATGTCTGCTGTTGCTTCCCAATGCTGAGGATACAGGTGTGCATCCCCCAAACCTTTTCATGTATGCCGGGGATCTGAAATCAAGTCCTTATTCTCATTCTGTAGGTAATTAACTAACTACTCCAACTCTGCAGTTCCTCTTACTCTAATTTTAATTTGGAGAATTAGCTCATCAGTTCAAGAAACTAAGGTTTATTGATCTGAATCGTCTGTGAGATGCTAGAAAATCTGCTCATAGTTTGCATATTAATTCATCTGCTAGGGATAAAAACACAAAAACAATGCTTGTCTCACAGGATTGGTGTGATGATTTAATCAATAAATATATTAAAGTGCTCCAAACTTTGCTGTGAATATATATGTTGAGAAAAAGTGATTATTGTTATGATTACTGGTGTTTAGGTTTTGGTATTTCCAACATATTCACTGATAACATGAACTGTGAAAAATCAAAATCACAATCAGGTGGTACTTCCTGAAAATTCAGTTTTCTTATTGACATTATGGCTTTTGTTAAAAAAAAAATTCCATACACTAGGACAATTTTTTTTTGTTCATGGGGGTGTTCTCTCAACTTTCTTTCTTTCTTTTTTTTTTTTCCTGCATCTCCATTTCCAGTTCTGCTGACCCAGGGAAGCTTGTTATGGTTTCTTGGTTCACCATGTCTTCAGTTCTTTGTATCCTGACATGCAGCATGTCCTCTTACTGCTGTCCTTTCTGGAATGATTTCTCTCTTCCACTTAGTATTTGAAACCTTCTACTTTGATAACACCACATCTCGAGATTCACATTGTTGCTTGAACATCTACCCTCCAATTCTGAGCATTGAAAGTAGACATTGGAACTCTACTTTCTAGATCTATTTCTAGATCCTCTCTGGAATTTAGTATCTCGGAGAGGAGGTCATACTAGCATGTTCTCTTAAACACTGTAGTAGCATTTCATTTGTATTTTAATAAATAAAGCTTGCCTGAGGATCAGAAAAGTAAAAGAGCCAGTGACTGGCTCTTACCTCTACCTTAGTCTGAAATGACGATCCTGCCTCTCAGAATCTCAGAATGAGACTGACTGAGAGCTGTCTCCTCCCATTTTATAATCCTCTTTTATAGTTTTATAGTTCAGGGATTAAGGGCATGCATGACTACTGCCTGGTTTCTATGGCAAGCTACTTTGACTAGTGAAATTAAAGGTGTCTGTCATTGTGTCTACTAAGACTAAAGGTGTTTGCCATTGCTGCTTGGTCTGTAAGGCTGGCCAGTGTGGCTGTTTTACTTTTCTGATCTTTAGGCAAGCTTTATTTGTTAAGATACAAATGAAATACCACTACAGAACATTGTTAAATTTCCTTTCTTCAGCAGATCTTCATGGACAAATGAATAGCTTTTCTCTTTGTACTCTTAAATGATGCTGATTCCTTGTTTGAGTCCAGTCTGTTTCCCTCTTAGTTG
Organism: Dicrostonyx torquatus; assembly: GCA_028555095.1. Classification (NCBI taxonomy): domain Eukaryota; kingdom Metazoa; phylum Chordata; class Mammalia; order Rodentia; family Cricetidae; genus Dicrostonyx; species Dicrostonyx torquatus. The sequence continues at coordinate 638,593 of JAQHUG010000019.1, read as the reverse complement.
TCTTTTATGGGAATGACTTGAGTTTCGTTCCTCCAAGAAGGGCCTGGCCCTGCCTCACAGAGTATATGTGCTCAGTGAATTCTGTTTGACATGGATTCCTTAGTCTCAAACCTTTTCTTTCTCTCTGTTGATCATTTCCCCATAGTTTTCTGTTCATCCAAAGTTTTATTTCCTATGGTCTTCAAGTGGATTGTGTCTCCTAGGACTTGCTCTAACTTGTTTCTCCTGCTTCCGGCTTTAAGTCTCTCCTCAGTTCAAATTCCATGATTCAACCACTTCAACTTTCGCTCTTGTCAATATCGTCAACTTTTGTATCCTTGTTTTCTTCTTATGAAACCGATTATGTGTTGTTGTCTGTCATCTGTACCTCTGTTCTTAGTTTCCAGAGGCTACAGAGAAAGTTCCAAAGCATGATGATTTCTATCATATTAAAATGTACCTGGTAAGGATCCTCTTTGTCTCTGACTAGCTCTCTATGTCTCCAGTATGCTCAAAACCCTTGACCACAAGCTTAAATTCAAATTACACTAAGATTGAACTTCACTGTCCAATTGGCAGTGGGGGAAAAAAGATGCTACATATGAAGAACCTCAATGGTTTTTTTAAGACAGATAAATTATTTTAATAGAGGCTCAAGTGTCATTATCAGACCAAGAAACTTTTTGAAATAAGTGACTTTGTCATGTATCTTTAATAAAGACTTCACAGCATGCTCAACACATTTTTTTCCGTTTCCAGTTTCTAGACAATTGACTTTAAATCACTTGCAATCTCGAAAAAGGAACTTGTTTGTATAAACTATTCTTTTAAAAATCCCTTTATTGGGGACTGGAGAGATGGCTCAGAGATTAAGAACTCTAGCTGCTCTTCTGGAGGTCCTGAGTTCAATTTCCAGTAACCACATGATGGTACACACCACCTGTAATGAGATCTGGTGTTCTCTTCTACATAGGTGCGGGAAGAACACTGTATACATAATAAATAAATAAATAAATACATCTTTTTAAAAAAATTCTTTTATCAGGCTGGAGAGATACCTTGGAGGTTAAAAGCATTGGCTACTCTTCCAGAGGTCCTGAGTTCAATTCCTAGCAACCACATGGTGGCTCACAACCATCTATAATGAGATCTGGTCTCCCTCTTCTGGTGTGCAGGCATACATGCAGGGAGAACACTGTATACATAATAAATAAATGTTTTTTTAAAAGATCCTTTTAATATCACTTTCTTTAATAATTTACATCCTTCACAATTTTCATTTCCACAGAGCATAAACTCAATTGAAAGAGTTTTGGTGTGTTAATTATTGATTTTCCTGGAGATATCCCTTTGTCCTAGATTGCAAAACATCTGTAAATACACCCAGAAACTCCACAAACCTCAGGGTTGGGACTTTTTTTTCTTTTAATAGCAGTTTTCTATGTGTTTCTGTTAATGGTCACTTTTTACTGACAAGACAGTTCACTCCCCAGTGAGTCCTTAACTTTGTACACATGGACCAAGGCATAGTTATTTTCATCTGGGTGGCATGCTAGCTGCCTCTTGCACTGAACTGACAGGATTTCAGGACTCACACTTACCTGAAAATGCTTGGTCATTAGTGTTTTGCGATCATCTTCAATTTGCCGAAACTTGGCCTTCAGCCCTTTCATTTGGGTTTCCATTTTTAAGACATACTGAAAATCTCTCTGGGTTCTCAAGTTTAAGACTTCTATAGATTGGGACATATTCTGCACCTGTCAAACGAAGTCATTGGTTGTATATTAGTCTCTGTCTATCGATACATGCAATCTCTACTAAAGTATCAAAAATGTTATTAGCATGAAAAACAGAAGTGCCAAATTTATAAATGCATGTCTGTCACATTTTCAAGATTATTTACATTCAAGTAATTCAGCCAAAGAAAAATGGACATGCACCATTAGAAATAACCAAAAATGCAAGAAGATAGTAGATTTAGAAAAAATAAAAATTGGTTTTATTCCACGACTTCAGAAGGTTATAATACCCCAAGGTGATGCATGTGCGATAAAATGTGTCTGTAGATGCTGTTTCTTACCTCTGAAATGTCAGGACTAATAAGCAACAATGTATGGTAGTAACAAATCCAACAGAGTTAGAGTTCAATCATTTTTAGGCAAAAGAACAAGGTGGCAAGTAAAAAGGAGACTTCATAAAAAAATGAACAAAGTTTATAGAAGAAACTACTTGGCAGAGAGAAACACTGGGTGTGTTCGTTTTCCACCACTCAATTCGACCATTCCAGCAGGTGCAGAACATTTTCAAACTGTCTAAAGCAGGTCTATTGTTTGTAATAATACTAGCACACATCCCAGGATGGAGCTTTAAAATGCTAAGGACACACACAATGCAGGAACTATTTTGCAGAGCTAAGCATCACAGAATATGTGTAAGAAATCCTATACAGGTGCAAATGAGCCCAAAATGCAAATGACTCCAAGAAGCCCAGGGTGTGTAGCATAAAAGCCTGTATCCTTTGTTCAGTGAGACACATAGCTATTGAATTCCCACTTTTTACTCCAACCCAACTCACTTCCTTTCTTGAAACCACTTTTCTTCCTAACAAATTATGCTCTGCCTCTGCTGTGTCTCTGTGTCTCTTTTAAGTTCTTTATTCTAAAACACGGGAGTCTGGATTCCCTCCAGATCAGCTCATGCTGATTTCAGTGTAGTAACATTGTGATGGTTGTTTGTTGACCAGGACAAGTGCTGGCGGTGTTGGAACACCTTCTAAGTTGCATAGTTTATGTTTGAGGGACTTGGGAAATGGCAACAACGCAAAGTGCCTTGCAGATAGGCAGAAACAGATGTTAAGCTGGTGGCACTTGCCCAGGTTCATTGAACCCCAGGCTATTTAGAAGTAGGAAAAAGGTGACCTAGAAAGGGTGTAGAAACAAAAGAAAAACTGCTTTAATTTTTGTAGTAGCAAAAATCTGAAAATAAAGGGGAAGCCTATAAGAGAAGAAAGCATTTGCATGAAGAATAGTCTAAGTATAAATTATTCTAAAGATTAAGATGGATCTCTATCCGTCTGGTACTTCAGAATTGTCTTCAGAACACAACTTTGTCTTCACCCAGGAGCTTGTCAGAAATCAGCACTCCAGAAATACCTGAAAGACTCTCAGTTAGCATGCACATTTATCAAGATTCCCACGTGATTTCTACAGCTGACTTTGAAATCTTGAGATGCACTGGTCATCTAGGCAGGGTTTTCCTAAGAGATAAATGCAATATGGGTACAAAATTCAATCCATTGTCTTAAATGAAATACAGGCACACATGCAAAAGATAATTTAATATATTAAGAAAAAAATCACAAAGAAATGTACATGGGAAAATTAGAAAAATAATTAGGTGTTCATATTAAATTTCTGAAAGAGGAAAGAACTCTCGGCAAATATGTATGAATATGGTGTATATGTAAATCTATTTTGATTAAGTGGTACTTTTGTTTTCATATGTTATTGCACCAAAGAATGAGCACAAAAAGGTGTTAGAATTGCAATTATTTCTTTGTTTAAACATGTAAATGTGTTTTCATTTATTTTTAAGTAAATATGTATCAGTTGGAAATCAGCAAAAAGCTAGCTTCATTGAAAAAAATAGTGAACTACAAATGGATGTTTTGTTCAGAGTTAGACTTTTCCATCAGATAAAGTTACAAAGCTTAATGCACATACCAGTTAGTTCAAAGAGATCCTAGCTGATGTATTCCTCACAACTGTCATCCTAGAAGAGTCATGGTGGAGGCGAGTCCTTCTGTATTTCTGTTGCTTTCATTGGTTGAATAAAGAAACTGCCTCAGCCTTTTGATAGGGCAGCCCTTAAGTGGGCAGAGTAAACAGAACAAAAGGCTGTGAGAGAGAAGGCACTGAAGCAGATGCCATGTTTCTCCAGTCCAAGATGGACTTTGGTTAGAATCTTCCCGGTAAGCCACGACCATGTGGTGATACACAGATTACTAGATATGGGTTAAACTAATATGTATAAGAGGTTAAAACTAATGGGCCAGGCAGTAATTTAATTAGTACAGTTTCCGTGTGGTTATTTCAAATGTAAGCTAGCTCAGCGGTCGGGAGCCAGGCGCTGGGAACACAGCCCGCCTGCACTGGGAGCTGGGTGGGACACAGCCTGCTCGCACCTCTTACTACAAAGCTAGTGGGCTCTGCTGCCCTGACTTGCCTCAGGTTTTACCTCTTGTCAGACAAGTCAATTTTCTTTCCTCCTTCTCCTCTTTTGTCTTGATCCGTAGTTCTCCCCTATGTACATCCTGTCTGTTTTAGGCATGTCACAATCTGGCTTACATTAAAAATCATTTTGCAATGTGTGCTTGGACAATGTCTGCAAAGGGCCCTTGGTCTGCAATCCTCATCAGAGGCTGTCTTACATCTTTTACTTTCAAGATGTTACACAGAACCAGACACAGAAGAAGTGTTCAATAAATATTTCCTGAATAAAATCATCTTGGGTTTCTAATGATATAATGGTAATTAGGACCTTACTCTTTCAGGGAGAGTTTTTCTCTCCCTATAACTGCCAGACACAGCAGTATATGACTACAAATATTTCTTAATTTCAAATTATTATTATAGTCAGAAAGCTCCATATAAAAATTGTTAGTGCAGTACAAAATTAGAGATGACACTGAACTCATGGAAACTTCATCATGGATAAAAGCATTGCTTTCAAAGTAATTTTCTAACCTCATTCAGAGTTCAGCATGAATAAAGAAAAGCATTTGCATTAAAGAAGCTGGCTACCTATTTAAATATGTAAAAGTCTGTGAAGGTACCCATCATTAGCATGGCTGATATTCTCCTATGAGTTTTCTACACCTCACCATATTCCACACAGTTAGATTATGCGCAAGAGGAAAAACTCTGAATAGAATTAGAGTAGTGCCCCTTATTTTACATTTTACTGGAACTTCACATTAAAATTTTCAACTTAATTTGTGTTATGGGAAAATGAAATGAGAAAATTTTTGTTGAAACTTGATGGGGATCATCTATATTATGCAACCTTGAATAATTGCAGGACTATATCTGATGTATAGTGTAGCATTACAGGTGTCTAAGTAGACCGTATTTGACTCTGTGTTGCCTTTAGCTCTCCCTGGGAAGAACTTCCTCCTATTGATGGAGCGTCATTTCAGCAAGCCTCCTGATGAAACAGAACATGCACTCTCCATTGAGTGACTCATAGGAAGCAGACCTGTCAAATGTGTTTCTTGCTAAGCTTTGCTTCTCTCTGAAGCCATTCTGCAGTTCAATGTTTTATATTTGTTTGGGATTCAGTTATGTTTTGAAAACCAGATGGCATCTACAGGGTTTGGTTTTTAGGTTATGGCATTATTTTGATATAGTCTGGAAACATAAGAGGTAAGGCCTAGCTGAAGGAAGTTAAATTTCTAGATGTATGTCATCAAGAGAAGTATCATGTCTATATTGTTTCAATTTCCTCTCTCCCTGATTCCTAGCTGTGAATTCACTCTACCACGTGGTTCTGTTCATGATGTTTTGCCTTATTACAGCCAGGGAACAACAGACATAAGTAACAGTGAAACAAACCCTCTAAAACCATGAGTAAAAGTAAATTCTTCATCTTATAAGTTGTTTTCTCTAGATATTCGTAACAACTATGTATTTCTACCTAACAGACTTCTTTAGTCTTCAGCAAAGTCATTGTCTCCCATCTTTGATAATCCTTTTTTGAACTATTTGTATTGATTGTTCTTTTGTTTATAAAATGTATGAGATCTTTATTAATGAACATTTTACTCCCAGTCACTCTGATGGCTTTGTAGAAAAAATAAACCAAAAAAAAAGAACTCTATGACTCAATATGCTTGTCTAGCTTTGGTTTAACAAAAAGAATGACAATTCCTCTGCTGTGGGACTTTACAGGAAGGATGGTGTTACACTGCTTTGAAATCTTCAAGATCAAGTACTATGTATAGTGTCCTTGAATTGATTTAATTGGTGAAAATGTTGTCCACATCCCAGATTGAAATCATGTTCTAGGAGATATTGACCTAGGCAATGCAGAATACCTGTAGTAATGCCCCCAAATTATGTAGCTAACAGTAAGATTTTAGGCCAACAATTTTGTTTCTGGTACATTCAGACCCATGATATTAAATTTGCTGTATTTTTTCAAATATTCAGTAACATTTATTTGTTTATGTATCAGACAGTGATAGCATCTCTTAATAAGTGTTGAGACCACTAGTGATGTGCTGGATGACATAAAAACCATGTAGAAGCAACCTGATACAATTCTACAGGTGATTGGCTAAGGCACACTGAAAGACTCAGAAAGGAAACAATTATTTTTATATTAGTTTTGAAAATGAACCACTTCTTGATGTCTTGTGTAAGGACTGAACAGATATAAAGAACATAAGAAACTAAACATCTAAAAAAGTTTAAAAAATCAAATAATCCAATTAAAACTGGGATAAATATTTGAACAGAGAATTCTAAACAGAAGAATCCCCAATGACCAAGACACTTAAAGAAATGTTCAACTTCCTTAGCCATCAGGGAACTGCAAGTCAAAACAACTCTGAGATTCCATCTTACACCTGTCAGAATAGCTATGATCAAAAACACAAATGATAGCTTATGCGATAGAGAGAATGGAGTAAAAGGAGCAATCTCCTACTGCTAGTGGGAGTGAAGCTTGTATAGCCACTCTGAAAATGAATATGGTTGTTTCACAGAAAATTGAGAATTGATCTACCTCAACACCCAGCTATACCGTGGTTGTGTATGTACCCAAATGATGCTCAATCATTTCACAGGGACAATATTTGCACAATAAATTATTATTCAGCTGTTAAAAAAAATAATGACATCCTGAAATTTGCAGGTAAATGGATAGAACTAGAAAAAAAATCATCCTGAGTGAGTTAACACAAATACAGAAAGAGAAACATGATATTTACTCACGTGTAAGTGGTTCTTAGCTGTAAAGTAAAGGATGACCATGCTATAATCCTCAGACCCAGAGAGGCTAAGTGACAAGGAAGGCATGTGATGGATCTCTTGGGGATGGAAAATAAAAGAGATTTCATGGGTGAACTGGGGCAAAGAGGAAATGAAAACTTGTGGGATTGGGTTGGTGGTGGATGATGGGGGACCTACTGAAAGAGATGACTGGAAAGGGAGGTCATTTGGGATTCTGATAAAAATCGGGTGCTAAAGTACTGTAGGAAGTCCTACAGCCAGTAGTTATCGTCCACTGGGGCGTGGCCTCTTATACGTACTATTTATGTCGATGTAGCCCATGCACTTGCTCTCTTTTCCAGCTGATCTCCATTCCAGCAGAGGATTCTGATTTGTGAGGTTACCCCTAAATAAATAATCATCTATTTCTCAATTCTGAGCTAGTGTGGGATTTCTTTTAAGTGTCCTTCTTCACAAAGGAAACTCCCCTGAAGCTACAAGAATCACCACAGTTAAGACTTCTAACAATGATGGGTGCTTAATATGAAAGGGCCGTCTCCTATGACCTGCCTGGACTTTCAGTAGAGGAATTGGGGAGCTGAACCAGCCACACAACCTTTGACCTTCAGTCTGTCCTGCCTGTGAGATGTACCAGAGGGTAAGACTGGCACGGAGATTGTGGGAGTGGTCAAAGATTAGTCCAGCCTCAGACCCATACCATCTAAGATAAGCCCACTATTGACACTGCTTGGAGGGCTAGGACCCAGAGGCTGGATGTCCCAGAGACCTAGGATAGAGCCAAATGCTATTGGAGAAAAAAGATGTCAGCACATTGATGCCTAATGATATTCTGCTATACTCATAGAATGGTGAAAAACGCAATTGTCATGAGAGACCTTCTGATGGAAACAGATGCAGAGATCCACATCTAAGCATTGGCTGAGGTAATATTGCTGAAGGTAGGGAGGAAGGATTGAACAACACTGTGGATTAAGGACATTACAAGGGAACACGCAGAAACAACCAATAGAGCTCACAGAGACTGAATTCACAGCCAGGGAGCCTGAATGGGACTGACTTAGCCTCCCTATTATATATGAGAGTTGTGTAGCTTGGTTTGCTTGTGGGATTCCTAGTAGTAGAAGCTAAGGGCTATCCCCAATGTTTTGGCTAGCTTTTGGGACCCTTTTCTTCATACTGAGTTGCCTTTTTCTACCTTAATAAAAAGGGAGGAGCTTATTCCTAGGTCAACTTGATTTGTAGTGTTTTGTTGACACCCATGGGAGGCCTTTCTGATCATAAACAGAGGAGGAGTGGATGGGGAGTAGGTTAGGCAAAGAATTAAGGGAAAGGGGGGGGAACTCCTCTTGAAATGTAAAATAAGTGGGTATATTTAATTGATAAAAATAATCATAAAGTAAAAACAGCAAAAATGGAAACAATAATTACATTCTATCTCTTACAGGCATTTGTGTTCCAACATATAGAATGATCTCCTTCCCAGCATTCACATTTTATTGAATTTTTAAGTGGCTCTTGAAGAAATAATGTGTGTGGTTTTGTTTATGTAATGCTATACTGATTAATACTAACATAATATAAAGTTATACTATCTAACAAAATCTTTCTGGTGCATTTTGTGTAGAAGTAAAATGGCTGGGCAGAATGTTGGTAATCTAAGTAGAAATACAATTTTATAGAAGAGGAAAATATTTATTTAAAAGACGATTATTTAATCGTCTTTTACCAAAATTAATTTCCCTGGTAACTAAGCAGTATAGTTGAATTTTTAAAAAAGATAATCAAGAGTAGAAATCAATACCACTAAAGTAATCATAATATGTCTATAATAATTTCTCACAGTCAGAGATTTTAATGAAAATGGCACCTACTCTTGTTGGGGGCAGGGAGAATGAAATGTCACCAAAAAAGGAGGCTTGACAAAAGAGATATGACAATGATAGCTCCAAGGAGAGGGAAAAGAGAAACAGACTAAGCTGTATATAAAAGCAAGAAAGCCAGCTTTTTAAAATCTTGTTTATCAAAGAATTTCTAAATGATGCTCATAGAGGAAACTTTATGACAGATAGAAGAAAGTTGGGGTAGCTTGGCTTTAGATCATGAACGTTTGTTTATATTATCAAGCTAAGTGCTTACATTTTTCCCAGCTAACTCATTCTCATGTGAAAACTTCCTATTTAGTATCTGGGGTGTGTAATTACGAAAATGATACAACATAGAGTAAAGTGGAGAACAAGGTGTCCTCTATAACACACATTTTTTAATTCATCTCTTTCTTTCCGTGATACTTAACATTCAAACATGTTGTCATCCTTACCTCACTCTGACCACCCCAGCTGTCCTCCTGTATTCAAGAACCCTGCACCGTGCAAGTCTGAATGGGGATGGTTGAAAGAACCATTCATTGGCTTTCCCCTTCCTAAGTACACATAAACAACCTTTCATGAGCTGACTCTCATCTGTAAAAGGGAACAAATCAAGGGCATTCTCCATTTGATTGTTATGGATCCAGTTTAAGTAAATTATAGAGAGAATGCCATTGAATGGAACTGAAGAGCTTAATTTTCAAAGGAATGGTTTAGAAAATGAAGATAAACACTTGGAATTATTCATTATCTGTCCAGATAGCTTGCATTTTTCATGCCATTATTTTAACTTCCTAGCAAGATGGTTAATAACAGTCTAATGTATGAGCTCAAAGAGATTTGTGTGAGTCTTAGAGCCGAGGCTGAACTGTGAGCGGCGGAAGAACACTCCCCGCTTCCTGAACCCTGGAAGAGAGAAACTGACTGGATATTAAGATGTTTTGTAGAGAGCCTGTCTTAAGAAAAACATGCTTATGAAAGGTAAGGAAACCACAGATAGGGAATGAATTAGCCAGAAACTTGAGACACCCCTTTGAAAGAACAAGAAATGTTCGTGTTAAAAAAGAGCTAAAACCAGTGCAGCTACATGAGAGTCATCAATCAGAGTTCCTTTCTAAGAATGAAAGATTTTAATGAAAATATGCACAGGGGACACAAGTCACGTACCTTCTCCAGCAGCTGGCGGAGCTGCCTGCTTTTGGCATCTCGGGAACAGAGATTTTGTTCGGGAGCCACCACGGTACAAATGCATCGCCCATCAGGGTCCTGCGCGGAGCTGTAGACTTGCCACCCTTCTTTGGGGCTAATCTGAGTCTAGGGAAAACCAATAGCAAACACAAAACACACTTTCACTATAGGTTAGGAGAAGAAAACTTTTATTATTTATAAAATAGGTTTTCTGTGTTTCTGGTTCTTTTTGGTTGTTGTTGCTGTTGTTGTTTTGTGAGTATATGTGTATGTGTGTATGTAGTTCTAACAGCCTCTGGCATCCCCAGGATCTCTACACCTTGTGTTTGAGACAGGTTCTCTCACTGGTCTGGAATGCCACAAAGATGGCTGGCCAGCCCACCTCAGTAATCTGTTAATCTCAGCTTCTCTGATAGTTGCTTTCTATGTTAGTGCTGAAGATCAAATTCAGGCCATCATGACTGTACAGCAATCAGTTTACCTACTTAGCTACTTCCCTAGCCTTTGTTTCTTTGAATTTGGAAGAGAGAAGAAGATAAGCGATTTATATTGGTAACTTCTTTCTGTTTCACCTTCTTACAAGTGTCACTAATGAGTTTTGTGGTCTCAGACTCTTCACTATTTACTGTCTGTAGATCTCGCGTCACTTTTCATGCTTTGTACAGTTTCTGATTTGAACTCTCGTGTTTACGCACTGCTACCTTCCACTTCCTCACACCTTACTGGTCCCTCTACATTAGACATGATACTTTTTCTTCACAAGAGGAATGTAATTGATAGTAATACTTTCCTGATCATTATGCATGTCTGATATTCTGAAATAAAGCTCCAAATTATCTTCTGAAAAACCTATATCTTATACTCTTAATTACTGGACTACTGGCTTAAAAGTAGCAGCCCAGTTCTGTTACAATCTGCTTCCTGTTTACATTGGCAACTTTACCTCTTGGACTCTCCAACAGTGGCCTTCAGTACAACAAAGTTGGTTTCTGTTTGTCTGATACATTTATATATTCATCAGACATTGAACTGTATGATAGTATTGCCATTCATAATACAATTGGCTTATTCTTTATAAAAATGTGAAATTTTCTTATCTTTCATACACACGCACACACACACACACACATAAATATAATCAAGTGCAAGGATTGCCATCCTTAGCTTTTCCTCACTATTGTCTTCTTTTTCAAGATAAACCTCAGTCAATTTTCAAATAATATACACAGAAGACACATCTCTTCATTCTATGCTAGTGGAAGACTCTTTCCATGACTAGACTTGAAGCTGCATAATCTTGAGATGTCTCTGTTAACAATATTGGATGTTTTAATTTTCTACCGTAATTTCCTTCTACTATAGGAGAGAAGTTTTGGGAATGGCTTGGTGTACTTTCCAGGCATTCGTTGTCCTGTTGCTCAGAGCATTTATGTTTTTCTCTCTTGGAACTTTTCTTTGAGTATTTCCTTATCTGAAGAACAATAATGCCTTCGTGGATTCTAGCAGCTCACCTCCACTGATTTAATGACACAACCATAAAAAGAATGAACAAAGGAGCTGTAAGTGCTACCACTGTTATTCTTTTCACAGAACGGGGTGTAGATTCCAAGTCTAATGTCCTAACAATTCTTGCCATAGGCCCATGTCATCTCATACAAAAAGCCAATACACAGGGTTCATTGTGAACCTATATTGGGAGAGGCAAAAACTATAAACTCACAAAGTCCATAAAGATATCATAAGCCTTGTCTTTGCTTTTTAATGAAAAGAATATGCCAACAGACCTGTCTTTTAGTCTCTTCATTGTTAACTGATTTTTAAAGATAATTCCTACACTATGTTTTATTTCTGAGTAGACTGACTTCTTAATATGACCTCTCCTTTTATATAATACTAATCTTTTTTAGCTCTTGTTCCTGAAATCCAGTTAAAGACAAAAAGATGTTCTTAGAAAAATATATTGCTAAAATTAAGTAAGATATTAACTAGAAGTAGGTTATTGGTTTTAGTTATAAAAGAAAAATCCAAAGATTGTCCATAGGATGAAAATAGAAATGACTTAGTAAAGTAATTTTATCATTTAATTGAAGGCTTAAACTGAGCAATGGCTTGGGGTTAATTTCTCTGGACATACGCCCTTTGTTTGGGCTTCTTGTAACATTGAGCACAAATCTGAAATATGCCAGAATATTAAGGCATGGCTCTAGAATAAATTCAGCTTTTGGACAAAGGAGCAGGGCCATCCAATTATCATATTAAAATATCTTAACAGCAGTGCAAACAGTGATTATTAAGGCTGTCAGCATTTATATTGATGTCATTGGCTGAGTCTTTACCTATAGTGCAGCTTGTCACACAGGGTCATGTGGTGGTCATTCTCTGTTGTTGACATAAATGGGAAGGGTGAGCAGAGTTTGATTTTCATTTAGTATTTCTTGGAACATCCTGCTTAACAACAGTAAAGACACAAGTCATATTTATAACTTCAATTGTCTTCTTCTAAATTACTGTAGAGCCATGCCCCTCTGGACTGCAGTACTTTGAATGATCTAATGTATAAAATTTCACCCTGTGTTAAGAAAACCAAAGTGCCTAGCACTTCTATAGATTTTGATGCAAACCCTTGCATTTGGGACAGTGACAAATAGAGACACTTTGTAAGTATTTCTAGCACTCTCTTTTAGGTTCCCAACAAGCATTGAATAGACAACCAAAATAAAACCAACTGTGATCTCAGGTGGAAGGACATATTTAGATATTTTTGGATACCCAGGACAAAAGGCCTGCTCCAATTCTGACTTACAATAACAATTATTCAAATGTCAGTAAAACTCATGTACCAGGAAGATCAAACATTTGTGGATCTCTAGCTGCTCTGGGGAGAATTGTATAACTTATTGTCCCTTAATATCTTGATATTTTTAAAGTCTAGGTGATACCATTTTGAACAACCTCAGAACAAAAAGGAGCTTTCCCATAAGCACACTGGGAATAATCAAATAAAATTAGGGCATGAGCTTGCACAGTCTGACTACAGAACATGAAGCTTAAACACCATATTGAACTCTCAATTATTTCAGTTTAATACAAGATGCTGTTGCCCCAAGGCAGCATCTATTTGTACTATGGTGGAATACAGTGTTTGGACCTGGAAAGTGAGTACAGTTGATCACAAATGGCTCATAGCACCCACAGAGAGCAGCCTTTACTGATGTAGCTCTCTTTGAACTCTTTGTGTTAATTAGAAGAACTAAATGAACTATTTAGCATTTTTTAATATTACAACACTCATGAATATTTAAGGATGCACTAAATAAGAGAATTAAAACAATCATTTAACAGTTGTATGCGGTCGGAGTTCTTTGATTGTAGTTTAGTTGCAGATCTATGCTTTATAAACATAAAGATACCACCTGAGAATTCTCTTGAATTCACGGAGATTTGTGTCAGGAAAGATGTATCCTGAGAAGCAGGAAAAGATCAAAATACAATGCATTTCAGTAGGGTTTCCTTATAGAATCCCTTCTCTTGTAATTGCATTCATTTCTTTGAAACCAATTGCCTTTAGAAGCAGTGTTTTAGATTACAACGAAGCCACAAAGTAAAGAACGTAGAGCATTTTTTTCCAAGTCACCATTTAGCAAGAACGTGTACATTTTCTGCAACTTTCAACCCGGAGTTCTCTATGTTCATACTCTACAGAGAGACCATCTATGTTCCTGTACTGACAGTCCAATGCAGTACTGTAGGGGAAAAAGATCCCTCAGCAGCTGATTCTCAGCAGGCAGGGGCATTACCTTTTGTGGAAATGTGACCACCATGACCCCAGAGAAGCAGCAAGGTAAGGGCAAATACACTACTCCCACAAGAGGGACTGCAGTCATTCCCAGGGTCCAGGCAACATAGAAGGCCAAGGAAAAGATTCTACACCTTTGAATAGAAGTAATTGGCAGGTTGAATAGTGTTAGATTTTGCTTCTCATGTTCAGTTTGTAGGTATTTCACAAAAATTAAGATCAGTGAAGAAAGAAATGAGGGATCAAAATACAAAAGAAGGGTCTGACATGGGAGATGTGTGGGAGCCCACGTGTGACTCAGTTTCCATTTGGAGTAATTTCTGACTTAAAGAAGTCATTTGAGTTCAATCATGCCTCCTCTGCTTTTTCTTATAACCTTGAAGGTTATGAGAGACTTCTGATTTAGCCCGTGAGCAAAGAACACTCTATATAGCAGACAGTCTACTGCTGACAACAAACCTCAGGAACATCAGGACAGAAAATAAGGCTGCTTCTTGGCAGCAAGCACATGTTGGAGAGGAGGCTGCTCAGTCAAGGACAGGAATGGTCTTGTGGTTAGATAGTGACTGATCGTCTGTGCTGTGCGTTGTGCTCCTTTTGTTTATAAGCAAACTCTAAAATAAACTCGGGGCTGTTTGGCTGCTTTGGCATGACCAGACAGACCTCTGGATTCTATCCTGTCTTCTGTTTCTTCTGACTTTTCTTTAACCTCAAGGATCCCCTATCCAAGAACCCTAGCTGACCTATTAGGAGTGGGCTCCTATAGAGATGTAAAGTAGAAAAACATCCCTTCATCAAAACCTAGATTTCAAAATGATGCTATCCGAGTGATGAAAACCCCCACAGAAGTCCTATCTAAGGATGAGTCTGGTTCCAGATAGTAAAGTGGGGAGGAGCATATTAATGGTTTTGTTTGAAAAGAAAGGGAAAATGTGAGGGCAAGAATTAAAGAGAGGTTGAGAGATCACGCTGGAAAGCTATGCTGTGGAGAATGTGTTAATAAAGATGTCACTCAGTGGCAGATTTCTTGCTATTACAAGAATCTTTGAGACTGAAATAAGTAAGCATTCTTCATTCAAGGAAACCTCCAGGCTTTAAAGGTGGGGAAAAGCAACCTTTATCCATGAAAATAAAATCAACAATAGAAACAGCAAAAACATCAGGGTGTCGACTCTGTCCATATTACTTGTAAATCCTGTGAGTTGAGAGTTGGGAAGGTCCATAGAAGTTTTATTTCATCACATCCTTTCTATCCAGTGAAATTTCATGCAGATGTTTTGTTCTTCTGTTTGTCCTCTGCATGATAAGGACTCAGTATTTGATGTGCAGCCCTCCCACTGTGGGAAACTGGAGCTTAGGACTTGAAATTTTCTCTCTCTGGAAATGTTCCCATTTGTCTCTACTTGCTTCAAACACTCAAATAAGAATAAATCCACTCCCATTCTTTGGATGACGCTTCTATGAAAAGACAATTACCATAATCTCTGTTATTCTCAAGATCCGCTATTTTGAGCTTTCAATCATCTCCCATTACTTTGTTTTATTTGTCCAATCCATAACAGATTAAGATTTTGGGAACTTAAAAAGTCAGATGAAAAATAAAAAAGGTAGTGTGACAGATAGTAGCATGCGCATGGCTCTGGGCTCCTTCCTTACTACCACAAAATGAACAAGCCCCAAATACCCCCTATCAACAATAGCTGATAAAACTAGACATTATCATTCCAAACTGTAAAACCACATTTGTTATTTTAGGGTAAGCTCTTTGGAGGATTACCGGCGCTGTGTTTCATAGTAATCTAGAACTTTAAACTGACAGTGTATCAGAGTAGTTGCCTACTAAGAGAAGCCAGACAGATGTCTGAAAATGTATCATAACAAAGGGCTTATGCCCATAGCTCCCTTCAAGGCCTCTTCGGAGCACAGCAGTGGGGCTGGCTGTTTGAGAACAGTATCTGATGAACCGCTCTGCTTCTTTAATTGCTCTTTTCCAAGTTATTCGTGGTAAAGTCTCCACAAGGAGAGGGATTATTTTTTAGAAGCTCAGCCTCCAGGGGAGGTGACTTTTCATCAGAGAGAAATACCAGAGGGGGCCTGAGCCTTCAGAGACCTGAAGCAGACTTGCCCAGTTTCTCCAAAGGCCATGGATCCACTCCAGTGTGAAGAAAAAAAAATCTCAAGCAAGAAAATTATCACCATTTAAAGAAAAACAAGAGGGACTTCATGACTTAAAGAGCTGTATTTAATTGGTTATATTTAATTAGTTCCTGGTAGACAGCATCCTGTGAACTGGAAACCTCCTTTAACTCTTAGAACAATCACACACTTCCTACTCTATAGGCACCTGCTTAAACCCATTTAATTGTCTCCTAACATTTCAAATTCCTACTTTCTTGTTTCATTTTCGGGTCATTTGAAACCATTTAAAAAAAAAAAGAAAAAAAAAGAGAAACTGCTAATATTTGCATAACTCTGCATTTTGTTTTGATTTTTTTCCTGTTGCAATGGTGATCATGAAACATAGTTGAGACTTATGTATGTGTGGGTGTGTGTATGTGTATGTGTGTAATTTCTTAAAGTTGCAGGTTAATCTTATTCATATTAACATAGAGGTAGAACACAGAAGGGTAAAACTGATGAGGACAGCTGACACACTAAATTTAGCTGTGCATACTGTACCAGAGAAGTGTGTCTCCTTCATCTAATAAATCATCTTGAGAGAAAGCTGTGTGGAAACAGAAGTAGGGATCTCTTATGGAATCATTTGAAAGGAATCAGTGAGGAAAAGTCTCTTGGTCAGGAAGCCTCTTCAATACTTCCTTGATGTCTATAATACTGTTTAGGAGTTTCTTTTCTTCTTTATTGCAATAACTTTGAGAATGGTGATATAAAATTGTTTTACTTAGCTTTTTTTCTTACTCTGTGAGGTCAAGGAGATGAGTAAACATATTTTAAATTGGAGAATATGGGTGTGTAGGAGATAAATAGTTAAATAGAGAAAAGTACAGGAATATGAGAAACAGTTTGAGCAAGGCAGTGTGAACTCTATAGACACTTGAAACCATGAAGGCTAAGGACTAGCTGGTGAGATCCTGGAGCCACGTTACATTGGGCAGTAGTGTGGTCTTATGGTTTGGTTCTATATGGGTACTATAGAAATCCCATTGGTTTTGTACATATTTTGAGTAAGCTGTCCCATTGTAGAGTGTGGATGTTTGACTATCTCATTCAGAATTAAGATTAAACCCAGAGCTCTAGGTTTCTGTGGAGTGTCTTCACTGGGGCAAGGGTTTGATTGTGTGGGAAGCAAGCAGATGGTAGAAGCCCAGTAAGTGTTTCCTCCTGCCAGAAATTTGAACTATAACCTCTTTTACACATTGCATTTTCTTTCCAGTTTTAATTGAAAAAAATTCTTCATATATTATCTAAGATTTAATTTGCAACGTAAATAAGTGAGTGAATAAATAAATAAACGATATTGTGAACAGCCAGGCCAGGCAGTTTCAAAGGTCTGATATAACCTCCCCACATCAACATTTTTTTATTTCTCTAAAGATGTACTGATTCCCTCACTCTCTACCATGGAGATTCTAAGGCACAAACAATCAGCTTGAATAATTAAATAGTAGACACTAGCTCTCACTGAAGAATCAAATAAGATGAAATAGTTTTTAAAATCTAATATTACTTCATTTCGGAAAATACTAGAATACCATTTACTGATGTATGAATATGAGCCATATGAGACATTCAGAATTCTGTATGTTTTTCTGTTTGTTTTTATTTGCAATGGAGGAACAGCCAAGGAACTGATATACTGGAATGTATCGACATTTACAACAATACTTCATATTTGATTGACAAATTCTCAGCCAGTTATCATTCACTTTAAACTTAAGAGCATATTTAAAATTCTTAAAGAGAAAAGTATGACTCTTGGAAATTTGGTTCTCTTCATTTAGTAACAGTAGAAAACATATAAGTTGGTGCCTATATATATAAAAGAGTATATACCCCATAGTTAATATGCCAAATTTGATATATAACCCACTATTTGTTAAGAATCATCTTTCTAAGAGTGGCTAATTAGACAACTGTTATTAAAATAGAAAACCTTGGACCTTGGAAACAGTTGGCTCAGTAATTATTAAATCACTAAAAATTCTGCTGTAAAAATGTGCATTAATTACATATCATGCTGTCTGTATGGCTGTAAATCTTGACAACTCTGCTGTTAGGCCTTGTTGTGCAGGCTATGGAGAGACTCCATACAAAAGGAACTAATCCATGAAGGATTGTAGAGAAGTAAGATGGGGAAGGTAGGTCACATCTGAATCCCATGGACTTTGCTGGTGTTTCCATACTGGGAGAAACTGGCAAATTATGTAATTTCTTTCAGTCAGAGTACACGGTTAATTGTCCATAAGTTATTATTAGAAGCTACAAATAACACTTATTATAGAGGGCTTCTCCCTTTGGCATGTTCTACTACAATGATGTACAAGATAGAAACTTCAAATATTACATTTTTCTGAACACTTTATTTGATAGCAGGACAATTTTTAGAATATGCCTTCTACTTGAAAATTTACACTTTCCTTTGTAAAACTACTAATTTATATTTTTCTTAAAATATTTAAGGCTGTGGTTAAAGAAACCTAATTTCAAAATACCAGAGAAGGCTTTACTAAAATATGGTAAGGATTAAGACTTACTAATTTTATATGGATGAAGACTATATAAGATGGACTTATGCCAGGAAAATTCTGTATAGAATACTAAATAATACAGGAAGTTTTTATTGGGTTTGTTTTCTGTGGTTCACAGTCTTTAGCTGTTTTAAATATCTTTTTGGCCAGCGTTAAATTGCTGAGGTCGTTTTATAATTCATTTATGCTTAAAAGGTGTTTTGACTTCTCTGCCAGAATTAAGTACAAATTGCCATAGGCATTGCATTCCAAAAGAAGAGCCTGTTGTGGTTAAAAACAGATTAAAAAGAATATTCTGTATAGTTTATTCTGTAGAAAAAATTACAAAGGTCTCAGACAGCACACGAAATAAAATAGTGAAAAAGAAAGCATATTAAAAAATCCTTCCAGATCTCGTTAATTTGGTTAAAACATAAAATTCTCAAGAATTTAATAAGACCAGCCTTCTTATATATATATAGTTAATTCCTTAGCAACCCTCTCTCCCTCGTTTCTTGGTGTAACTTTAATGTCTTCATAAATATCCATGAGTAGAGTTATCACACAGATATTCTACCTTTGAAGTCCACCAATAAAGAGAGCAGCAGACTCCCAGTCTTTGAAATTTACAACGCCCACTCTTTTAATACACCCCACGTCCCAAGACGGCCAAACCCAACAGAGTGACTTACTAAGGTATCTGGAGCCGACAGCCTCGTGGTGTTCAGTCCTACCAGGGATGGGAGAGTTTGGGACATCCAGTTTGAGATCATTGCCATGGTGCTGAGCACAGCGCCAAGCTTCAGCAGTGGAGCACTCATTGCTGTGGAGCTAATGAGTTTTCATAGTGACTGATTAGGAGCCCTGAGCCCGGCTGGCAGCGGGAGGCGTGACTGCAGCCAGCCACATCTACAACATGAAAAGAGATCAACAGCCCAGCTCTAATCACCAGGCAGATCTGGAAACCTCCTTCCCCCACCCTCATGGCAAGTGCCTTGCCTTCCTTTTCCACCTTTCTAGGACACTTTGCAGGACAAACATAATATTCTTGCTAGGGTTTGGTTCCTAATGCTCAGAGCAGAGAGAGGTTGGAGGACATGAGATGGAGAGCTTTTCCAGCCCCACTGCACTGTTTCTGTGAACAGAGTCTCCTCTGGGTTTTGTGTATAATCAGTTTTTCTTTGTCATTCATAGCAAAGTTGAAAGCCTCTAAATGGGGTTCTGCCAAAGTGCACATTTCAAACGCCAAACTTAATTTATACAGATTTTTTTCTGGGCAAGACCAGAGTGCCTTCAGAGGGGCATGTAAACAATCTAAGTAATTTCCAAGATGATCATGCAGAGCGAACAGGAGATCACTTGTTCAAACAGCAACCCAAAATGAATGTCTTCACTTTAAAACCACAGCCAGAGATTAGCAGCTACTGCCGGTGTGAATGTTGCCTCTAGGCACCTTACACCCTTACACCTCAACAGACAGAAGAATCTGCCTTTAAGGGAAACTTGGGTTGCTGGCATTCTTTATTTCTAGTTTTGTCTTTGAGAGCCCATGCTTTCCAGTCTCCTTTGGAGCTTCTCAGTCCTACTTCAGACCTCATTAGCCCTATTTTCACCTTGTGAAGTAGCAGGGAACGGTACTGAAAACCGTGACCTGCAAGAATGTGTGATCTATTAAAAATGGGTGCAGGAAGTGTGAGGATCTGGTTGTTGTTCCCTACTTATCAGCAGCGAGTCAGACTGGTGACATAAACTTCCTTCGTTTTAGTGTTTTCCTATAAAACGCAACTTTTTAGGCTGAGGCCCTCTCCAGCTCTGAAATTCAAATATTATGTGGAATTTGTTATATTCTTTCTGCAGATATGACAAACAGACTACATCTCAATCTCAGGTTTTGGATGGAACAAATTAGAAGCCACCGCATTTTTTTAAAATCCATTTATGCATTTTAAAATAAAAGTGAAAAAGCACATTAGGGGAAATATGGAGGAATTAAGATAAAATGGAAAGAATTGAGTCAGAGACAAGAAAACATTGTTATTTTTTAGGCTAATTCTTTTTCTTGTATATAAGACTTTTAGCCAAATGTGTGTGTGAGTGTGTGTACGTGTGTGTATATTTATTTCAACAGTATTATTAGGACAAACACAATGTTTAATAAAGTTGAAATAGATACTTATTTAAAGTGTGTGTCTGCTTTATCCTCACGGAACTTGAAAGTGGGGTGGATGCTAAGAGCCTTGAAATTTTCTTTTAATGTATTAGCTTGGAGTCTAGTTAATATTCCTTTCTCTAAAATACATCCAAATGATTTACTTTTGTCTTTATGTTTTAAAAATCATACCCAGAAAACCAAACACTATTTCTCTTTGTCCTTCAAAAACCGTGCCATCTGAGAGATCAATAAGGATTAAGCACATCAGTCTATGTACAGAGTAGCAAGAAATAGCAGTCAAGGGAAGCAGTGTGACATTTTACATTAGTGCTACTGTCTTACAATGTAAGAATACAAAGTAGCTCTCGAAATCTAAATGTTTTGAAAATACACCTGGAACTCAACCAGTTTTAATAAAGGAGAGGGTAATTTTAGCAAAGCTTAATATCCACAATTGAAAATTAATACGCATGCAATTATGGGATAATTTAAGAAGCAATGTGGCAGATGGTAATTGTTCTCATTAATGAACTATCAGTCAACAAAATAATAACATCTTTAGAAGAATATAGGATTGAATATCACAGAAGAATGGGCTCTTATTTGCACATTACAAAGAAAGGGAAAAATAACAAAAGGGACACAAATGGAACGCTCCTTCCAATTTCCCAGAGATGCAAATAAGTGAACCTACATAGTGAGAAACAACAATAGTCCAAGTGTGTGATTCAGTCATGTTTATGAACAGCATAAAAGCTGAAATATGTTGTTATTACAAGAGGTTTAATTGCCACGGTGAAGTAGAAAAGCTCAAATTATAATGATTATTAGTTGTAAGAAATTAAAATAACTTCAATTTACAAAGACCTAAATAGTTTGCAGTACTCTCATTACCTATTACAGTTATTTCCATTTTAAAAGTTAGTTCTAGTTCCCAGATGGATAGAGGTTAGGGTTTTTTGTTGTTTTTTTCTGTGGAGAAGTTAGCAACTTGTGTTTAAGAAAAGAAATCTCCTGGTTTTAGAACCACAGCACAATGTGAGTGATAATGAATAGATAGGCAGAACTGCATCAAGAAAGAGGAACTTTGGCCAGATCCAAGACTTCAGGATCACCCAAATATGTTTAAATTTTATCTGGTATGCAATGCTACAGTTTAAGGCAAAGCTGTGATGCCATTAATTTCATGTGGTGAAATACAACTGGCATGTTTAGTATTGAGGGTAGACATGCAGGAGCTGCACAGAGAGCAATCAGAATGGGAGACAAGGAAAAGTCACTTCGAGTGATAGTCCCATCGCTTAGGAAAGAGATGGTGAGATACCAAGAGAAGAAACTCTCAGTGGCATTGATAAGGATTTTACTGGAGTTGTGGCGGCCCTTAGTGATTCAACAGATGTGAGATGTGAAGGAAAATTTGTCCACCAGCAATCCTAGGTTTGAATGGGAAGATGGGCATGATTCATCCGGATAAGAAATAGAGACAGGATCAAGGCTTTTGGCACAAGATTGAATTCCTTGTCTCACACACAATGTGAGTCACTTGTGCTACAGAGAATTACAGGACAGCGATGAGTCCACATCTGAATTTCAGGAAAGAGTTAATTATTAAGGTCATGCAACCTGTATATTGTGTTAAGATTGCACAGTTTAAAAAATGTAACAGTTAGTGAATCACAGTCTTAAAATTGCTTGGGGTTTTATTTTGGCTTTAATTAAAGATAATCATTAGATTTATTACCTATGCACATCATTAAAAGTTAACAGACACAATATCCTGTATTTCAGATAAATAGGAAGTATAATTTCCAGTGTAACAATCTCACAAAAAATATAACCTAACTACAAATTTATTTTCATCTCATAGCAAATCAATAACTATAAAATCTAGAACCAAAATTTATGGTGCATGAAATGCTGAAATCTATTGACTAATATGTTTATTCATTAGTTTTTTTAAATGGTAGCCTGTCTTATTATTTCAGAGAGTGTTTAATGAAAGAACTAGATAATAAATAATTAATAAGTAAATGTATATTAAGGGAAAGATTTATAGCCAATATCATAAAACACTGGCATGCTTTATCACTGGAAGTTTTTCCTTTGATTTGTAGTGTAAAAGTTTAGTGTTGCTTTAATTCTTAAAATATATTCCCTAATTTGGGGACCATTGTGTGCTACTGTGAGTGTGTATATGTACATGCATGCGTACATGTATGCTTGCCTGAGTCTGTGTGTGTGTATGTTTCTGGGTAATATAGCCTAAGAAGATACTAAAAATACATGTTGATTGGCTAAAAAATAAGAACTAAACTAGAATGGAGAAATGACAAGGAATAAGCAAGTTAAATTGGAATATGAAAAGAAGAAGCATCAAATAGAAGACTTAAGATGCAGAGGGCTATAGGCATCAGGTCTAGAAGCAGCCCTTTCTTTACTGCAGTACTAAGAGGCACAAGTGATCTTTTTCTGGATTGCATCCTTGCTAGCTAGGTGACATTAATAGTCTCTTTGAGTCTATATATTCTGCTCTATAAAATGGAGAAGGGCTATGTGGAATGGCAATTCAAAAGACTGGAATAAAGAAGGTATTTAATAGTGTTTGTAACACGTCACACATTCAATACATATGCTTATGTTTTGTATGGAATGATAACATTGGGACTGCCTGGGAATAGCAGCTGAATGGACAATGCTGTTTAAAGAATCACTGTTATACAACTTCGCAGACTATCTGAGCTGAGCTTTTCGGACACACAGTCATACTTTTCAGTCACTGTTGGAGAAGAAAACAATACAACTTTCCTGAGTGCCATCAAGTTTCTAATATCTGAACACCACGTAGAAGACAAGGACTGAATGTGATTCTTCAAATGCTGAAAGTTTGTACCAGTTACAAAAATAATTCTTTAGAGTTGCATGATCATCGCTGCTCACTGGTAGCTCCTTTCTCCACCTCTTAGTCTACATATTCTCCTATGTCAAAGATGCATTCCCGTGCTCCTACATTAAACTGACCTTCCCAATTTCATGAAGTCATTCAATACCTTTCAGTTTATTGTCATAATTTCTCAGCCCCTTGCTAAGGTCCAGATTCCTGGGTAGCAACAGCAGATTTTGACTTAGCTGTAGCAAGAGCAAAATAATTTTTATTTCTCACAAGTTCCTGGACAGTGTTGATAGTACAGTCTTAGTCCAGATCTCAAAGGAAACTATTTAATTCTTTCCAATTTTTCCAATATCAGTAATTTTTTTGTTCTTAAAGGCTCATTCCTAGATATAGACAAGGATTATTTTGCATCTCTTAATTTATATATGAACTTCTTCACTGCATGGTAAACAAACCAACAGCCTATTCAAACTAGACAAGTGCTCTACCAAATTCTTGAGCCTAGTTTTTCTCCAGTAATTTCTTTCTCTCTTATCTTTATTAGTGTATCTTCTGAAGATAATTAATTCCATTCATCATCTTCAATTTCTGTCTTCCTAATCAGATATATTGTTGGCATTTTTCTCTTGTTGCATCAATACAACATAGCATGAATACTACCCATTTCAAGGCTCTGATCCCACATTGCTACATCTAGCAGTCAATTTTCAGACTTCAACTTCCTTGACTTTCATCAATATTACCTTCCTCTCCTTGGAATGATTTCTTCATTTGACTCACAGAATACAGCTCACCTAGTTTTCCTCCAGCTTTCTGACCTCTCTTTTTATTGCCTTTGTTGATTCTTCCTCATCTATATGCTAATGACTCCCAAATTCATTTCTTCCTCAAAGACCTCTCCTATCAATTCAGACTTGCATTTCCAATTATCTAGTTGACATCTCCACTTTCGGTGTTTAATAGGCATCTTTAATTGAGCATGTTACAAACAAGTCCTTCATATGGCTCCCCAAACCCGACCAAACAAAACTAAAGGAACAACAATAACAACAAAAATACTTTCCCAAATAAACAACAATGCATCAATTTCTGTAGCCTTTCCCTTTTCAGGTAGCTTGCATGTCTGTGAACTCATCTTCCATAGTTGTGCAACCAATGATGAACTACTTCCACCTTCAGTAGATAGTTCCCCACTCCTGCCCCTGCGCACAGCCCTGGTTAAAACCAGTGAGACTCAAAGCAACAACATGCTTAAAGGAAAATGAGGATTTGATGGGGGAGGAATCGTGGTTGGTGAATGTGGGATGTTGAAAAGAGAGGATGATGACAGGTGAGTGACCAGAATATGTTAGACATGTGCAGAAGATTGGTGAAGAAGACATCAATTAATTTTTTTCCTTTTTCAACTGTAATTATTTCCCCATATATTTTTTCACAGTTTTGTTGACAGCCTAGTTTCTACCTTCCAAGCACACCTAGAACTGGAGCTTTTACACAGCTACCATTCTGCTTAAAATCACGTGGTCTCTCATTGGAGTTATTACAAGATCAACCTTGATCTAAAGCCACTCCGTTTACTTAAAATTTATTAATAAAAATAGTCCTGTTAAGTTGTAATTTGGATGGTATTATTCTGCTAAAAACCCAATAGATTTCTGTTGGAGTTACAGTAAATGGTTTGAACTGGAAAATTATGTATAAAATTCTCTTACATCTGTTAGCTGACATTTTGTTTCTTGTAAGGTCATCTTCTACCTCATGGTCTTTTTCTTTCTTTTTCTCAGCTGGGATGCATTCTTCCTATTACTGCCTCACTTGCTTTTTGTTTTCTGTACAAAAATCAGCTTTTTATGGCCTTACTATCCTCTTATTCCTCCTATTTGCTTGCTTGCTTCAATCTTTTTCTTATTTTCTCTCTCTCTGTAGACGCTAGTTAAGTACTATGTATTTCTTCTGATTAATTATTTTCTGTTTTCTCCCCTTTAAATCAGGCTCCTTGAAGGTAGAGATACCATCTCATTCCCCACATTCTTGGGGAATTCTCAGTGCACAGGAAAGTGTCAGGCATATAGTTCATTCAGAATAAAATATTACTGGGAAAATAGATAAGTACCTTAGCATTTTGTTTTTAAAATGAGATCATTTTAGAATTAATTGACAGTAAAGTCTATCATTACAAAACCAAACCAATACAAAATATTTAAGTATTGTACCTTGCATGTGTTTTGGAATGAATGTGTGTTTATGTGCTCATTATGGTTAAAGAATCAAACATTAGTTGCACGTGCTATTTTTTTTTCTTCCCTTTTGCAGATTTAGAAAACAAGCAATTATGTTTCAATCCAAAAAGTACTAATCCAAACCCTTGTTCTATTTTTTGCTGATAAGCCTCAAGTTTTCCAAAATTTGGAGTCACACAGGTGTGTGCCTTTTTCACCTTGACTATAGGTCAGAGAGTTAACTTATATTTTATCTTTCAAAGTTGTTGGCAATAGTTGTGGCTGCAAACAAGAAATCTTGACCTAGGGTGTGGTTACTTGGTGTCTTGGACATTAAGAGGACCATAGAGGTGGATCCACTCCACCCTGACCTAAGGTCAGAACATTCAAGCCAATTCCTGCTCCTTCATTTTAAAATAGGAGGTTTGACATAGGAAGTGGTTGCTTACAGGCTACTTGGTCAGGGTATATTTGCTGCATATCCTGATCAAAATATCAAAATACTTTACTCAGGAAAGAACGGCGTGATGTCTCAAGTACTGAGTAAGAGACTGTTCTGGTTGTCCTTTGTTTCGTGTTAAAGCAGGTTTTTGCCTTCCACCCCTTTTGTATTGGGGGTATAAAAGCATATGAAAAATAAACATGGGTATGAAAAATAGTGTGGATTCAATATTCAGTATTCACTGAGTTGCCTTCCTGATAATATCCTATGTCTCTTTATTTCTTTTGTAACCTTGTATATTCTATTGAACATTTCTAATCCTCATGCCCCTACCCTAGAACTTCCGAACTTGTCGAGACTGGACTCTGAAACCAAAGCCATAACTAAGAGTAAGAACAATCTACTCTAAGGCCTTTGGCCTTTCAGGTTTCCTCTGCTTTAGTGAAAATGGAAGGAACTGTGGGTCATGGAAATGGTCAATTATTTAAAAACAAGCAAGCAAGCAAACAAACAAATAAAAACAGTTTATCATCTATTTAGCTCTCACAATATCATGTACATCTTAAATGTGCAAGCTATAATAGTGAAGAAAAATAGAAAAATGAATCGGAAATAGAACTGTGTTTAATTATCTCGGTCTCATTCATATTTGCCCTTGAAAACCAGAGGGCACACTTTGTTACTAAAATCATCCTTAACAACCAACCAGAGGCCACACTTTGCTCCTGGAAAGCTATGCCGTGTTACCAGTCAGAGAAAATATTTTGCATCTAGAAGGTCACCCATTGTTCTTTCTGCCCTGAAATTTTAGTATTGTTTCAAAACCACTTAGTAAGGAAAGAATGAATTTAGATGGAAAACATTAGTGTGGATCTTTAGGGAAGGGATTTCTGTCTTTGCCTTTTTGCCTTCATCTATGGAACTGACTGCTGCCTATAAGCCCAGGGGATCCTCCTCTGGCAGCTGCAGTTGGTACTTCAAAGGAGAAGAAAGTGGGTGTGTGAAGGAGAAACATATTCTGGTGCTTTAAAAATATTATTATGACTTTGTATACAGAATTGAAGAAGTGAGGAAAATATAAATCCAAATTAAGGTAGAAGAAAATAAAAGGCAGAATGGTGTAACAGAGAGACCCTAGGTTTCCACTTTCTTGTTCTGGGTCTTAGGTTCTTCATCTGGGAGATGAGGACGTTTATCTGAATTAAGTTCCTTCTCTAACAGAGTGGCACACTCAAAACCATTTCCAATCTGTCCTCCTACTGTTAAACCTCTCCAGACACAGTTTGCTCATGTGCAGCTTGAGTTATCAGGGAGCCTCCAACCCTTTGGAACTTGTGAGAGTAAAATATTCTGTTGCATCAACACATTTACCACAGGGTGATAAGCTTTAAATCAAATTTTTTTCATAGGCATGCCAGGGAAAACTTAAAGCTGTTTCTTTAGTCCCAACCTGGATGAAGAAAGGACATAAGTATCTTTTTTTATTTTATTTTTTATGTGAGATAAGGTATCAAAGGCCATAAAATTTATGGAAAATGACCAAGGGGAGCAAGGGGAGTAAATGTAAATTTTTCTTTTAACAATAAAAATAAAAAAAATAAAAAAATAAAAAAAAAACCAAAGATTTATTTTCTTATCTGGGCAGTGGTGGCACATGCCTTTGATCCCAGCACTTGGGAGACAAAGGCAAGCAGATCTCTGTGAGTTCGAGCCCAGCCTGGTCTACAAGAGCTAGTTCCAATACAGGCTCCAAAGCTACAAAGAGTACCCCTGTCTTGAAGAAACAAACAAACAAAGAAACAAAATAAAACAAAAAGATTTATCTTCTTAAAGTGTTTGACATTTTAACTTTGGGCATGCAAAATATTCATGTTTTTAGGATGGTCTGTATGTAAAGATGTTATTCCAGAAGCTACAGGAAACATATTCATTACAATAGCTTTCATTTACAGCCTTCATTTAATGCTGGGCATTGTTCTATGAAATCTGCACATGCAATCCCTATGGAGTGTGAGTACTAATGTAACTAAATTATCAATAAGAAACAAAGCATCAAGGGACAATCAGTCATCTTAAGTTCACAAAGCAAAGAAATGAAAAGCCAGAATTAGAATGTGTAGTTGCATTCGAGAGAATGTGTTCAAAGAAATGTATCTTCTTGACACAACCAAAGTTTAATAACAATATTATAACTCATGCTAGATTTAAAATTTTTGTTTTGAAAATAACTAGAATTGTTTGGGGAAAGCACTGCAGTTCAGCTGTTACCATTTTCTCAGGTGAGCACAGAAGATATAAAAGCAGCAACTCTTCTCTTTGTGGATTTATCTTTGAATAACAGTACAGAGCAAAGCTCTCACCAGGGAGACACTGGCTCTCAGGTAAGGATTTAATCTCTGCCTCATTTTCATTAGATTCTAATTTCAAATTTTTCTAATTCACCTAACTCACCAGGGCAGACTCTAGTGTTAAACTATTGCCAAAAGCATATCCGAAAAAAAAATTGTTTAGGAAAAGAAATCTCAAAGAGTGTGAGAAATTGCCTGGTGATCAGAAAGGGGACTGTTTCAGGGCAAGCGTGAAAGAACAAAATTGGATCTTCGAGTGTGCAATTTTCTGAAAGTTCTTACAAGTTGTTCCATAAAGCTTATCTCCCTCATGGAGATTTGAAATGTGTGTTTAGTAGGAATGAAAAGTGGATGGTAGTAAACAACCCCAAACATCAAAATGAGAAAGGGAATT
The DNA here is from genome assembly GCA_028555095.1 of Dicrostonyx torquatus. Taxonomy (NCBI): domain Eukaryota; kingdom Metazoa; phylum Chordata; class Mammalia; order Rodentia; family Cricetidae; genus Dicrostonyx; species Dicrostonyx torquatus. The sequence goes on along the minus strand of JAQHUG010000019.1, from coordinate 609,619 downwards.
ACATTTGTAACTGCATTTATCAAATTCACATAAACAGCAGGAGCTCTGCTGAGCTGGTTTTGCATATTGGCTCCAGCTATAGTGCCTGTCATTATTGTCCCTTTATCAATATGTGTACTCAAGGTTGTTTTGTAATTTGAAAGCTCTGAGTAGGTGAACATAGTTAAATAAGAATTTCTAAAAGAATTTCTACAGTTTTACAGAAGTTCATCAAACTTGTTAAGACCAGGCAGCACCACAACACCATACAGATGCAACTGAGTGAGCTTACCTTGGAGTTTCTTTTTGGATTTCAAAGTAGCCTGACTTAAAAACAAATCTCTTTTGTGAATATTCATCTAACAACATGATGGGGACATAGAGAAGTCAATTGACCAATAACTAATAAGGGGAAACCTTTTGATTAAGGCTGCCTATCTTTATAAAAGTTGTTTTAAAATTTTATGTTTTATTCTTACTGCTTTTTAAACTTGAAATTTTGCAGCTTAACTGTGCATTGCTTCCTATTGCCAGAAAACCATTTGTAGAACTATGTTTCAGTTTCTTTTAAAGGCACCAATAAATTAAATATGTTAAGCCTTATTTTGGGTCATCAACTTACTATGCTGAAAATTATAATGTTAAAAATACTTGATTTTTTTTGTCTTTGTGTGTATGTGTGAGCATATGTGAAGGCATGTACTAAAGCACTAGTGGAGGGATCAGAAAACAAGTTCTGTTATCTGTCTTCTCCTGACATCTTTTTGAGACAATGCATCTTGTTCGTCAGCACCTACATCCAGAGTTAGCTAGCCTATGATCTTCCAGGATTCTCCTTTTCTTTCTGTGTTACTGCAGCAATGCTGCAATTGCTAAGATACAATATTACCTCTGCCACACTTTAGATGGATTCTGGTGATGCAAACTATAAAGGTTTGCATTGTGTATCCTGGAAGAGGACCCTGTGAGGACCTGGTCCATCCTGTCTCTTTAATGCTTCCTGAATCATCATGAGAAAAATCTGTTCCATTGAGACCTTCCTGCCATTGTTGTCTTGCACCATTACTAGAGGTCCAAGGCTGTGCACACGTTGTTCTTGAGCTGGATTCTCTGGAACTATGAATTGTAAGTAATTGCTTTGTATACATCACTACAACACAAAACCAACTAATTCAAGGAATGATACCAGATAGATTTGCTAGACAGAGATCAGTTAGAAGCAACAAAGTAAATACAGATGGATTACCAAAGTGGGAGCATGACAGTCAAGAGAGCAGTTGGGTAGCTGTGTCAGTGCTTCGGTAGGAATTAAGAGAAAAACAGATGAGGTCTAAGACATGATCTAAGTTGAGTGTTATAAGCTTATTGCATCAGATAGTACAGCACCGCCGAGGCACCAGAAAGTCTGTTTCCAAACTAAAGAAGAAACAAAGCTGAAAACATGGCTGTGGGGAAGATGTGCCTTGACAGTGGTTAAAACAGACTCTTGATAGTGCTCAAAATGAGCAATGCTCTATGCGAAGCATTTAATGTCAAGTCTGAGTTGCAAAGTGGACGCTGGTTCCTGTTTCCTTGGCAACTACAAAGTTAAGATAAATGTTGAATATTGTGTCTGAAAAACCCTTTTCTGAAGCTTTGCACCTGGGTTGAAAATTGAGGCTGCTTCTTGGTGTCAAAGTGACTCAAATCCTCCAGGCAAAAGTGGGCTATTCCATTTTTACTGATTCGGTTTCAAAAGGCAAAGTTTCTAATAGTCTGTGATTTTAGAGAACAAAGTACCTTGGTTCTCCATCCTCTGATAAAGTGACAAAGGCAGTATGTAGAGGTTAACCTCATAGGCTGCTTGTACAAACGCGATGGGGTGAGGCATATGATGTGCTGGGCTCTATATCTCATCGGCAAGTGTTGTTATTGTTCTTATTATCTCACTGTCCTCTCACTTAAATAAAAGCCCATAAGAAAATTGTTTTATAAGGGGAACTGCTCAGTCTTTGCATAGTTCAAAGCACAATTTCTAATACCTAACCAGGCAGTAAAGGGATGGACCTTAGGAACTCTATGCTTTGCATGGTGGTTTAGCTAAATAAAGCTCAACCATATTTGCCTTTGGTAATAAGGATTCCCTGACCACATTTCACCAGAAATGCTATCTCGTTAATAGGCTTGGAGTGCAAAACATGATTGTGCCTTTCATGAGCTCATGTTTTTCACCTGCAACTGAATTTAAGGATACTCCTATACCCAAAGCAGAATGGAGAAACATTATAGGACCCAACTACTGTTCCCAAAAGATGAGGAGAAATTTCTATCAGATTGTGGCTTAAAGGCTGGCTGTCCAGTAAAGATTTCATTTTATACTGAATGCTCTTTGTGACATCTCCTGTACTTTAATTTTCAACTTGAATACTTTCCATGTTAGCAAATCTCAATACTATGTAATTTAATGCTTGGCTATTGGCCTATTGCAATAAGCATGGCCTTATTGCATTCACCTGCCACTCATTGTACCAGCCAGGAATCCCATTTCTCTCTCTCCTATAATCATCCTTTAGGTGTCAAGATATTTAAAAGTATCTGTTTCTGTGAAGGAATTCATGGATTTGGCTATTTTTCTGATGAGGTGTTTTAAAGTTTTATACAGCCTGGTTATTCTCGTCATACCCATTACCGTTGGCCATGATTGCAATGCTCAGAACAGAATGCTTTCCTCCACACACCTGAGATTCATCTGACCGAGCTGATTCAGGTAAGTATACAAGTTCACTCATTAACATGGCAATACGCATTCACTTCTGTAAGGTTAATAGCAATCAATACAATTTCAATACACCACTCTCACCCTAGGTCTACTTGAGACAGGAAATATGCCTGCTCTTTTGGGACAAAGGCTGTCTGTTAATGAGAAGTCCAGCTGCTTTCCCTTATGATAATATATATTTCATGGTTTAGTTGATTAACATAGTCTTGTCACTATGCACAATGACTGAGGATCCTTGATAGTTTTACATCTTATTAAATATTCACCTGGATTTTCCAAACAGCTGTTGATGCTTGCAAAGGTCAATGTCTTAGAGAACGGGTGTCTGAGCAACTGTTTTAGAAGTGACTGAGACTCTAAAATGCACAGTTAAGAGATCACCAGCACTGTGTGTGTTGTGCTCTCAGGCTGTGGAATCAGTTTTAGATTCAGCCCTCTCTTTCTTTTGCCTGATCTGCTGACACTGTCAAGTATGCTTAATTAGTTCATACACAATTGACTTACTGGAAAGGGATGCTCATGTATATAAATTTATGTTGTTCAATGCATAGTTTTCATATTATTCAAATTTTATACCTATGTAAACAGAAGCAGAGTGTACTATGAGATCTTATTGTAGCCAGCCTGGTTCATGCACAGTGTTAATGCATATGACCTTATTTTGGGCTCCATGTACTCATGCACATTGCTGGTTTGCTTATGTAACAGTCCCCTCGCTTGCTCTGCTCTCCTCTGCTCTTGTTTCTAAAGCCCAACTATCTCAATATGGGATTCCACCTAGCAAACCTCAACTTTTCTTCATATTTAGAATTATATACTAAAAATTTTTTACTTGTGATCTGTGAGTGATTTAATTGTAGAATCACATCGTAATGATTAGATTATATCCTTGAGTGGATATAGATTATATCCACACCTCATATTCCTATGGCGTTTCTTGACTTTGATGCCTGGTTTAGGAAAGTACAACGTTATCTTATGGATATGCATTTGCTATAGTAGAGGGAGTTTAGTGAAGATGAGGTCCTCTGAACCTGCTAACTTTACTTTAATGATTTGTGGCCATCTTTGATATAGATGTTAATATACCTGATTAAAGATGAAAATTTAGTGACTGACATATTATCTCACATTCCTGAATCCTTAAATCCCACAAACTTCAGAAAGTGAGTAATAAAAATAATTCTCCCTGTGCCTCCATTTCTGTTTCCAGACATCCGAGCTCTAACACATCCCATTTAGTATTGTCCCATGAGTTTGCTTTATCTGAACTTTAGGTTTCTGACTTTTTGTCTGTAAGTGAGATAGTCCTAGGATAGTGAGAAAGAATTATGCAACCTGAGATTAGATACTATTTATCTGTACTTGATTTAATTTAAAAGGAAAAGAAAGAAATTTTCATTAATACATTTAAATGTAACACTTCTATTTGATCAAATGCTTAATTTCTCCAAGAACTTAGTCTAAAGGATTTGGTAAGACAGTCAATGCAATAAAGCTACTTGCCTTCCAAAACACAGGGAAGTGAAAACCTTATGTTTCATTGATGGTGAGATTCTATCATCATGCACAGTTCTAAGGACCATTCATTTTGATATCTAGAAAGTTGTTTGTTCAACTAAGAGTATTTGTGGAAACATGATTTTTGGTTAATATAAGTGAGTACATTGTACTTATTTATACTTCAAAAATGTTACAGATCTCCTGTAACTAAATCATTAAATTTGAAAGAAAATATTATTTGTATTTTTGACTCCATATACCTTTATATGCCATGTGCTTGTCTTGTGCCTATAGAGGAAAGGGGAGGGCACTGGCATTGGGTCCTCTGGAACTGGAGTTACAGTCATGAGCTTTTATAAGGTTCTGGAAACCAAACCCAGGTCTTCTTCCAAAGCATCAGGTGATCTTAGCTTCTATGCCAACTCTTCAGCACCAAGATCATGACTCCATCTCAGCCAATAGAATCATTTTCGAATAAATACAACTTTATGATGTTTTGGAATTGAGTGCAGTTTCTTTAAATGTATCCATTCTGTATTTTACCAAAATAAGTTATTCCTAATATTATTGTTTAAATACTATAATTATGCTGAATAAATAGATACTAAAAAGTGTAAGATATATTATGCACATATTTTAGTTTATAGTTACTAATATCTTAATTTAAAACTTGCTTTCATAAAATGATAAGTAATTTGTTAATTTGTAGAGCATATTGAGAATGTAATTTGCAATGTAAGATCTGACTAATGCTAATTAAAAGTAGTTATAAATGAAGATGGGAAATTAAAGGATATTTAATAGTACTTAATAAATTTATCTAATTATGCAAATAGACATCCATATTTTCATATTTTTAAAATTCAAGCATTTGGGATAATTTCTGCAAGTTATATGATAACTGAAGTGCAACATGTAATGATCACTCATTTATTCAAATAAAAATTATTTTTCCTTTTATTATTGCCAAGGCTTGGTAAAGAAATTGGGCTTAATTAACTTCAAGCTTTTTGCATATGATTGAAAATATATGTATTTGAGTTTTTATTAAACATTTTGCCAGTGGAAAATCAAGGCGAAACAACATACAAAATATATTAAATTTACCTAATATAATTTTCTTTAAAATACAAATATTAGATAATAAAATGAATGGTAATATGAATTTTTAGCTCATTGCAGACATAGGCAATGCTGAGCTGCTAGTCGGCACTACTATCATCAGGTGGAGACAGCATTAAGGTGGAACCCTTAGACAGTCACATCTCATCTGCTCTTATGAGAACTTGCATTGCAGTACAACAGACTTTTATGATCAATTCATATCACGAAACCCATTTTAATGATGAATAACTAGGCACTAGTTAAATTTAAGAAAATATGGACCACAGTCACACAAAATATAAAAATGTTGACTCTCCTATTTTTGTAAGAGAGAGGTTTTTTTTTCTACCTAGTTATATTAAATTAGAACTGAAGGCTTTCCAATATTAAAATCTCATGACTATCTTAAATTTGTCAGCTACTTGAACATTCCAAGTGTGCCATTCTCTTACTGCCACGGTTATTCTCCTATGGAGAACATTCCTGAAGGATTGTTACCTTCTTTAACAGAGACACTGCATGTAGCTAGAGTAAATTTACACTAGAACATGATTCCTAACTGTGGTGCTTTCATGCTCTGCTATGCTCTGTTGACAGAAATGTAGACATGAGGGTCATAATTATGGATTCCTAAATGACACTGTGATTCATGGCTGAAGAGTTTGCAAATATCTCAACTACTTTATGTTTCCTGTAGGAATGAAGAACATGTGAGTTACTAAGGGGTAACTGGACAGATGAAATAAATGTTTAGTGCAGTGTCTGAAATGGATTAACATTTAAAACCATGACCTGCTATTTATTTTAACATTCCCATCTCATTTTGGGAGTAAATATTCTGAATAAGTAGAATGTAATTCAAGAATAATTATGAAAATATTTTTGTTAATTACAAAACAATTGTCTCACCATGTAGATATTATTTCTTTGCACCTGGATATGTGCAAAGCCTTGGAGAACCCAGCAGCCCCAAGGATGTTGTCTATTACCGCTACAATGTTCTATATTTCATTAACATCATATTCATTCTTGTCCCTTATGATTATTCCCGAGCAAGTTTGCAGTTAGAGTACCTGGCACTGATTACTGGTGTCATGTTTCCCCATTGGCATTATCGAGAGTGTATGTGTGAAATTACTCAGTTTCAGATTAGCTACACAAAACATATTTGCCTCATGATACCAGGATGAGAGCTTTCCGGTGATTCACTGAACATTTGTACTCTTTGCCTGGCTTTCAGCTTCTTATTCATTTCTTCCTATCTCAACTTAACTAATTCCCAGATCATATACATCTTATGTCTCTATGCCCTTAAAAATTACTTGTTTCTCACAGAATACTAGTAGACTGCTTCTGCAAGAAAATTCAACTTCAGGTTTATATATTCCCTTAAAATTCCCACAAGTTTTAACTGTCTGTCTACTGAGGGAAGAATAAGAGATTCTTTTCTTTCTTTCCTTTGAGTTCATTTGGAGATTTAAGTAAAAAATGATCATAGTCATTCAAAGTAGTTTGAGCCACATATGCTGAGTCAAAATATATATAATACAGAATTTTCCCATGTTACTTTAATAGCACCCTCAGTATTTCAAAGAAATAATGATCTTGATCTTGCATTCTTATATCTACCTGGTTAATGTAAGTAACATTACTTTGTAAGTATTTTTGTGTTTGTCAACTGCTATATATCCTTTAGGACAGGGGTTTGTGTCCTTTTAATTAAAAAAATTACAGTACCAAACACCTAATCGAAATCAGTGTGTTTTTATATGGATTCACAAATGAATGACTCTGCTTTACTTTAATTTATTGTCACCCAGCTATAAATATCAGATGGAAGAACAAGAGGCATGCATTATTTTGACATTGTTGTTCAGTCAGGAAACAACCATAAAAAATAAAATTCAAATATTTTGCTTCATAACAAAGCCCCTGATTATCAGTCACTTTCACTGTGTATGGAAATATATGTAAAATGAAAGGTAATAAGGTTGTTTTTTCTTGTGTTCTCACAGTAACATGAGTTTAAAATGTGCGGGTTTGGTTGATATCTTCTGAAAAAAGATTTGCCATTGCCCTAAGAGTTGACAGCCTATCAGTTGACAAAAACTAAAATAGACACAGATGCTAAAATAGCTAAACATCCCCATAGATATGTCACTCAAGAACAACAGAGCAAAACAAAATACATAAAACCTGAATCTATTACTAAGGAAGTTGCATCTAAATAGCAACTTATTTTTAAAGATCGCTGGAATAAGCTTGGCATGTAGCTGACACCTCTAGTTCCCACACTCAGGATTTAAAGGCAGGAAGATTACAGTGAATTTTGAGAATCTTCAGCTACATAGCAAATTCTTGGCCATGTTGGAGTGCAGAATGTGCTTTTCCCTCAAAAATCTTCAAAAAGGGGCAGGAAGATGGCTCTGGAGAAAAAGGTGTTTGCTGCCAGCAGGAAAAGAGTACAAAGCTCCAGAAACTGTATGGTGGAAAGAAAGAGTAGACTCCTTCCAGATGTCTTGTGATATCCATAACTGCAATGTGGCTTAAGCATCCCAGCAAAGCCTAGAGAAACACTGAAAACAATGCATAAAAAGCATAGGTGTACATGCATTCCTAAGTACTAAGCATATGTAAAAAACATAATCTACATTATAATCATTTTATAGCTGTAGTTAGAGCTCAGTAGAGCATGCTGTGATCCCTAGCAGCAGTGAAAAAAGAAAAGAAAAACCAGAATATTTCAGCCTGTTTTGAGAAGAGCTTGTACAGCACACTGAACACTGGAATTCTTCATGTACAAAGTAGTAAGGGAAGTCCTATGTTTAGAAGAAATTCTTCTTCAGGGCTCTCAAAAGCAAGAACTTGCTTTATGCAGAGTAATTATAAAATGTGTAAGAGAAATGAAATTTCACCTCTTGTTTCTGATGTCTGAAAATGATGGGCTGGTTCTAGGGATGGAAACATCAGCTTAGAGAACACAGAGACAGAAAGTGAGACCCTCAGTGTCCTCAGAGTGTTAATAAGTGAGACATTCAGATTCATGGGAAGGAACATAGAGATTTAAATGATATGTCAAGAATCTTGAGCGTATGAGAATTGAATTTACTGACATTGAGTGTGCCTCAAAGATTTTTATGATAGTGACATAATCGTATCCATTCCTTTGTTTATTTTAGTCAAGAATTCAACAGCTGAGTTGAGAGTGGATTTGTAATCAGTAACATGTACATGACAATAATTCAGCAGAAGTATTTCACAAGCTAGAAAATTATTGTAAAGGACCTGAAGGAATCAATAGCCAAGTGCAACGGTTTCTTCTGAGAATTGTGGGCTAGAGACTTGAAAGGCGGGTGGAGTGGGAGGTGGAGAGTTAAACTCTATCACTCATGAGAATGGGCACACACACCTAAGAAAGAACTAGAGAAGGAAAACAGTGGTTGTCACAAATAGAACTTGAGAGATAGTGTGAATTTGAGATCAGTAGAAGCAGAAGCACACACAAGTACAGACAGAGGAGGCTAGAAGAGGATCCCTAGTTGTAGGGATTGAGTAGCTCATGGATGTGTCCTAAGGTGATGGCATTATTAAATCCTATTTCTACAAGAGACTGTGGTCACACTTATATGAATTAAACTACATGTGAAACAGGCTTTTGTCAGTTTTGTCAGTCTTTGGGTTATTTTCGCTGTTAGAGGTTTTCCAACAAATTTTACTATCCTGCTGATGTACGTTAGCTTAAGTATATCTGCCAGAAGTTAGGCGTTAAGCACATTTTCTTAGAGAAAATTTGTTGGTAATAACAGTTTCCTTTTCACTTTTTAAAAATAATGTCTGTAGCACGTACTTATTTATCTCTCCTCAAGATCTCAACTGTTCTCATTTAATCCCATTTCTTGGGAAGTGAGATTTTTCCAAACTAAATGATGAATAATTACTTTGTTAAGAAACTTTAACTTGGTATCAACAAACCAGACAAAATAAGATGAGTATGATTTTTTTTATCATATTACTGTATCTTAGTGGTTAAAATGAGCATTTTGATATTTATACAAATTCCAAATCCTTTATCTATCATTTTTACTAGAGTAGCCACTCTATTATTTTTCAGTAGGATAAAAAATATGATGCAAAACAAGTCCTAGGAAAACATAAAAGAAAAAAGTATTGAATTTTTTAAGGAGGAAGACTTTAGTTACCACAAGGTGATGGGTGTTTTTGGAAGACATGTTGCTTAAACACTTTGAGATTAAGAGATGAGCATCATTAAGTGTTTAGAGAAGTTAAATGATACAATTCAGATTTTCACAAATACACAGAACTGATACAATTGTATTAGGTCTGTTCAATGTGTCACCATAAAGTACAGCCACTTTAGTGTAAATGAATGCAACACAGTTTCAAATGGCCCCAGTCTCTGAGACAAATGCTTGAGCAAGAGAAAAGTCCCATTTGTTGGAGGCCTGCTTTCAATTTCTCTCCCATCTGAAAATGTGAATTAATTGAAGGGCTGTAGGGAGGAGAAAGCAGCCTCAAAGGAATCCCCAAAATTCTTTTATACAACTTTTTTTTTTGTATAGGAGAAATCGTCTTAGTAAAATGACAGGCTAATAAACCACTAACTTCTATATTAAAATTAAAGAAAATTATATGTATTTTAATATAATCATGCATGTAATTTTTAAGTGTTATCTTCTGTAGGAAGATATTTATTTCTTAAAATATTTCTTTCACATTTTTCTGATTATAATATAATTACATTTCTTTTAACTTGCTGTTCTTTTTCCAAACTTCTTATAAACCCCTCCTTGCTCTTTTTCAAATTCTTAGCCTCTTCTGTCAATAATTGTTGTAACATGCATACATGTTTATACAAAGGGAGATACAATAATGGTTATGTCAAAGTGGAAACTACACAGAATTTTTTATTAAAATTTTAAATTTATTTTGCATACCAAGCAGTTTACCCTCCCTCCTCTTCTCCCACCTTCTCTCTTCCCATCCCATCTCCTCCCATTTCACTGCCCCATCTCCTCCCGTCCCCTCATCCAGTCCTCAGAAAAGGTAAGGTCTCCCATGGAAGTCAACAGAGTAAGGCATATCAAGCTGAGGCAGGACCAAGCTCCCTGCTTCTCCACACATAAAAGCTTAGCAAGTCAAGTTATCCCACTATAGGGAATAGGTTCCAAAAAGCCACCTCATGAGCCAGGGACAGATCCTGGTCACACTGTTAGGGGCCCCACAGACTGAAAAAGCTACACAACTGTTAACCACATGCAGAGGGCCTAGGTATGTCCCATGCAGACTCCCCAGCTCTCAGTATAGTGTCAGTGAGCTCCCATGAGTTCAGATCAACTGTCTCTGTGGGTTTCCCCATCATTATCTTGACCCCTGCCCTTGCTCATATGATCCCTCCTCCCTCCCATCAACTGGACTCCTGGAGCTCGCCCAGTGCTTAGCTGTGGATCTTTGCAACTGTTTCCCTCAGCTACTGGATGAAGGTTCTATGGTGACAATTAGGGGAGACATGAATCTAACAACAGGAGAAGACTAACCAGTTCAGGAACTCTCTCCACTAGAAGGAAGCTGAGGCCACCCTTGTAGATTCTTGCGAGTTTCCCTGGCATCAGGTTTCTCCCTAGTCCCAAAATGACTTTCTCTATCAAGATATATCTTTCTCGTTTCTCCCTCTCAATCCCTCCCCCAACTCAGCCATCTTGATTCTTTATGTTCCAATTACCCATCCCCTCCCCACTACCTCCACACCCCAGTATACCCAGGAGATCTCATCTATTTCCCCTTCCCAAGGCCATTCATGTGCCCCTCTTAGAGTCCTTCTTATTACCTAGCTTCTCTGGGACTGTGTATTGTAGCATGGCTATCCTTTGCTTCGCATGCTCAAAATAAAATTCTTAGAGGGACTTGTATATATGTATGGAGAGAGACACATACATGGCCACATATGCAGCACATCATATTTTTCCAGTAAGATATAGTCTAAGATACAGAAATGATAGAATATTGCAAAAGAGACATCTTTGTTAAAATAAAGTACTATTTTAAAATCCTGAATTTCTGCTGCCAGGTTTCAAACCGCCCTGTGTGATCTCCAGAGCAACCCTGTCTCCTAGATCTCACCTTAGTGTAAAGACAAGTTCTGTCGCCTAAGGTTTGCAGTTTTTCTGTAGTTGTGAATATATGGTAGGTTGGAGTTTTACATTTAATTATTTCAATTACTAATGCATATTTTCTTCTTTACTGTGATGTAAGATTTGGGTGCAGTGTTTTGTCACTATATATTCTGTGTTTAAACCATGCTTTTAACATTTGCTTAGGTATTAATTTTTTTTCTGTTTTCTATAATACAGGAAGAAGAAAACAATGGTACTTAGAAAGCTACTGTGCTGGCTCTGTGATGCAATTTGTTCAACATTTAAAAGTTTCAAGATAAAGTAAATATTTATAAATATTAATAGCTATAATCATGAAGAATTTGCATGTAATTTATTCAAAGTCATTGGTTTCAACTCTCTTTCTAAAAGGTCAACCAGAAAAATGTGTTAACTATCAAATTCTACAGCTTGGCTATTTGTTTGTTCATTTCTTCATAATTATGACATGTAGGTTCTACTGAGTACAGGCATGGCTAAGATCAAAACCACCAATGACTGCTTATGCTGGAGAGGTTATGGAGTAAGGGGAACACTCCTCCATTGCTGGGGATTCAAACTTGTACAACCACTTTGGAAATCATTATGGCAGTTTCTCAGAAAGTTGGGAATCAACCTACCTCATGACCAAGTAATATCACTCTTGGGCATACACCCAAAGGATGCTCAGTCATACTACAAGGACATTTGTTTAACTATGCTCATAGCAGAATTATTTGCAATCCCCCGAACATGGAAACAACCTAGATGCCCCTCAATTGAAGAATAGATAGAGAAAGTGTGGTACATTTATACAATGGAGTACTACTCAGCAGAAAAATGATTGACATCTAGTAATTTGCATGCAAATGGATAGAACTCGAAAAAAAAATCCTGAGTGAGCTAATCTCAACCCATAAAGATGAACATAATATGAACTCACTCATAATTGGATACTAGCTGTAAAGAAAAGAATAATGAGCCTATAGTCCATGGTCCTAGTAAAGCTAAATAACAAGGTGAACCCTAAGAAAAACATATATAGTTCCACTTGGAATGGGGAAATAGAAAAGATTGCCTGTCAAGATTGGGAGCATGGGGATGAAGGGAGAAGGGAGGGGAAAAAGGGAAGGGGAAGGAGACTTGAGGGAAAAAGGACAGAGATGACAGGAAGAAAAATTTGATCGAGGGAGCCATTATGGGGCTAGAAGAGACTTGGTACTAGAGAAATTCCCAGGAATCTACAAGGATGACCCCGGTTAGACTCTAAGCAATAGAGGAGAGGGTGACTGAACTGACCCTGCCCTGTAGTCAGATTAATGAATATCTTGTCACCATAGAACTTCATCCAGCAACTGATGGAAACAGATACAGAGACCTGCAGTGGAGCACTGGGCTGAGCTCCCAAAGTCCAGTTGAAGAGTGGTTGGAGCAAGGTTGATGATTTTGAGATATGATAAATAAAAATAATTTGAATATTGTGGAATTTAAGTGAAACAAATATTTCTTTAATATGTTCAAATGAATTCAGTCACATGAACTACCTCATCCAGGAGACCATAGTATGTGCTACAAATACAAGTATTCTTCCATGTTTTGATAGTGTGTGAGGTATTGAATAGACAGGGTAACAGTCTACCTTGAATAAATAGGAATGTAGATCTTATGTTCTTCCTATGTAGCTCCAAATTGATGTGGGATTCCCCTCTGTATGCTGTGATTACGACTGGTGAATAAAGAAACTGCCTTGGCCTGTTGATATGGCAGAACTTAGGTAGGTGGGGAAAACTAAACAGCATGATGGGAGAAAGGAGGGGGAGCCAGGGAGAAGCCATGTAGCCCCTCCAGAGACAGATACCAGAGGGAACACAACCCGGTAAGCCACAGTCATGTGGCGATACACAGATTAATAGAAATTGGCTAAATTAAGATGTAAAGGTTAGCCAATAAGAAGCTAGGCCTACTGGGCCAAACAGTGATTTTAAATAATATAGTTTCTATGTGATTATTTTGGGAGTCTGGGTGGCCAGGAAACGAATAAGTGGCCTCCTTACTACAGCCAATTGTCCTGTTTAAAACTTCCCATAGTCACTTAAATAAAGATAAAAATTATACTCATAGTCATTGTAGAACTGTCAATTCCAGTTCCTCTTATTTACAAAATAGACCTTCTGAGTTAGAATGACTAGGACTACCTTCATGACTAACAATTTCATTTAGCTAAATTATTTCTGACCCTGTAGTTCTGAGTAAAATCCATTTAAAGAAATTAGTTTATGAAAGTCATTAAATTCACAGTGAATAAAGAAAAATGGGATGCCTCTGTGTACATCAGAATTTTAAAGCAATTTCTCATAGCCTAGTAGGCAGGAGGCTTACATGATTATAAATAATCTGAAAAAGCAATTAAATGCATCTCTATAAGATTCTCAAACTATTCTCTATGGTGAAGTAATAGTGTTTGAACACATTATATTTTATTCAGACTAGATGGAGTGCACCACACTGATAGTGAACTACATTTTCAACTGTAGGTTTTAGTTAATACTACATCAGTATTTGCTCATTAGTTGCAAAAAATGTAACACGTCAATATACAATTTCATCAAGAATAGTAGAACAAATGCATGTAAGCTAGAAGGAGTAAATGAGAACACTCACACTTTTAGAGCACTGAATGCTACTCTTACCATGAATTTTTTTATTAAGAAAACATATTTAAGACACACAATGGGTTAAATGAATAAATATAAAGTGTATGCAAGAGGTAACACTTCATATTGTTAGCAAATTATTTTAAATAGCTTTTGTTTGTCAACAGAGTACTCTCCCCATATTAAAGCCAGAGAAAAAGTCCCATAAATATATGTATAAAAACAAAATTGAAAATGTCATAATTTTTGATGCTTATGTCTCAGGCATCTACTTAGAATGGCTGTAGCAACTATGAAACAATTTCCAGAAAAGATTTCAATACCTTCATGCAAATCAGTAACCACAAACTAAGTTTCAGTTAAATAATAACATAATTTAGCTTTGTTAGAAGGAGATATGGTAAAAGATGGGACAGCTGCTTTCATAACTGACTGGTTTGTTCTGCTAAGAGAGAATTTATTAGAATTCTTTGGCAGATTCAGGTTTGTTCTCTTAATTTATTTACCATACTTCAGATTAAAAGGATTTGAGAAGTAACACAGCACAGTAGTAAATAGTTAAGAGATGGTGCCTCATATCAGTAATTCCTAAGTTTCGCTCTTTCAAATTTAATTTCCTAGTACTTAAAACGAAGATTAGGACCATTCATAAATATTCATTTCATGAATATTTTTTCTGCAACTGTCTCCTTTCAATGGGAACCACCAGTTGAGGGCTGCCTTGGGTGCCTAGGGAAGTGGAGGGAGTTGGCAAATGGCAGAAGACAGTGATGCCAAGAGATGGTTGGCTTTTCAAGTTCCCTCTTCCATAATGTAAATTTCAAAGCATTGGGCAAAGAGTGCTCTCTTGGAAATGATGATTTCTGGCCACTCTACAGCCCTCTACTTTCTCAAATACTTTTAAAGCTGTCATTATGTCTCAGTCTGAAGAAAGACTCATGTCATAAGTGTTACACACACGTTTTCTGTGTTTGTTAAACAGATCTAGCTCTATTCTCAACCCTGTACATCTTTATTTTAGACAGAAGTGAATTTAAGTGTGACTAAAGTTAGAAGTAAGTTTTTCAATAAAACTTTAAGTTAGATTATTATTCACTTTGCATGTTGTACTTTTTCATATTTCCTGTGCTCAGATTATCTTGTCACCTTACTTGAAATTTGTAGGACTAAAATTGTAGAGAACCATGGTGTAGAAGGTCCTTCTGTTTATATGTTGCTTTCATTAGTTAATGAATAAAGAAACTGCCTTGGCCTTTTGATAGGGCAGAACTTAGGTAGACAGGGAAGACATAACTGAATGCTGTGAGGAAGAAAGGCAGAGTAGGAGAGATGCCATGGATCCTCTGCCTGAGACCGATGCCAGTTAGAATCTTTCTGGGTAAGCCACTGCCACGTGGCAATATACAGATTAGTAGAAATGGGTTGAATCAAGATGTGAGAGTTAGCCAATAAGAGGCTAGAGATAATGGGCCAAGCAGTGATTTAATTAATAAAATTTCTGGGTGATTATTTCAGGTGTAACCTAGCCAAGTGGCCAGGAAAAAACAAACGGCCCATTACAACAGAACTATTTATCCTGGATTTCAGTTTCAGCTGTAAGAAATACTGAATCATGTACCTGCCTTCTTATTTCATTTTAGTGGCATTGGTTTCTCTTTAAATGAATGCCAGATGCATGATTTTCTAGATTCTTATGGAACTCCACCCACCTCTTAGGTGAGTTAACTTGTGTAAAATTTTCAGATTTTCAACTAGAAAAATAGAACACAACCTTCTTATGCAATATTTGTAATATACTTGTTGGTGAGTGAATCCTTCATAGAAATCATTTGAATGAAAAGGAAGTTTATATAATTTTTTTGTGAAGAAAGCAGTTATATACATAAAATTAAGCACTCCATATGTAGGTGGTTACAAAATTGAAGGTAATATTACAACACCTTGATATTTTTTTATTTTTTGATGATCTAAAGCCTACTGGAGCTGAGCCAAAACATTAAAATCTTTAGCTTATCATTAATTTTGAATAGATGTCCAAGACTGACACCATCATGGTTTGCTTTGTGTAGAAACCCAGAGGCCTCTTCATCTACTTCCTTCCCACTCCCCAAAGACAACCTGAATCTGGTTAGAATTCATTCATCTTTTGTTGTTGCTATTTTTTTTTGAGACAGGGTTTATCTCTGTAGCTTTGTCTGTCCTGGAACTAGCACTGAAGCCCATGCTGGCCTCGAACTCATAGAAATCTACCTGCCTCTGTCTCCTGAGTGCTGAAATTAAAGGTGTGTGTGCCATTTTTGCTCAGTTTAACCCATTCAACTTTAATTTCCAAGACTGAGACCCAAAGATAAAAGTACAGAAGATACATTTTGTTCTGATCAAAGATTATCTGGTTTTATTTGAGTTATGGACCATAAAATAACTTTTAAGCACATGTATATCAAAACATTATATAGGGCACAATAGCAGCATAATGATGATGTTCGTATATTTTAATGACTGTGAGAAAATGATTTCTAAACCTTTTTAATATTCAGAATTAATAAATAGGCAAAATCTGTTTTATGCAAAATATACTATTTTTATTAAGTGATAATGATAAATTTTATATATACAAGCTTACTAGCATGTCCTTTTGTTTATCTTTTGAATGTAAATTCGTTGACTACATGACATTTAGCATTAAACTTTAGTGAAATATTTTTCAGATTTTATTTATACAATTTTCATTAAGGTAAATTTATGTTTAATATAACTGTAATAAAAATTTAGTGTTGTTTTCATAATCCTTCAAGGTGTGCTGGATAAGGGTTTGCAATTTGATAATGATGGCACGAAATTTTCATAGACGGTATTCTTGATTTGGATATACTTCTAGAGGTCAGAGGACGTCATAGGGATAGTGGGATTGAATTAAGTGCCCTCCCTCATGCAAGTCTTTGATTAACTCGAGTGGAACACCATGGTTTTCATTCTAGTGCAGTTTACAGGAGATAGTGAGAAATGTAGGAGTCTTTGGAAAGACTCAAACTTAGATTTTATGCCTTAGAAGAGGCACCATGAGAGAAATCTTGGTAATGTTTCTGAAAAAAGAGATGGTGTAGAGGATTTTGTATACGATGTTATTATGTTAATAGGCATTGGCTACATTTTGCAGAATTAGGTGTTATGCATTGATGCTGTGGTTGGTACACTTGTGTTACCTTTAGCTGGGTATTGTTTATGGATTTTCTTTAATGCCATAGGAAGATAACGCTAATTTATTGTGTTGGGCACAAAAGTACATGGATATTTATATATGTTCAGTCAAAATACTAAACCACCTCATCAATGTGAAACTGTATCCCAATAGCTCATAAACGTGTATCCTACATTTACTTCATTAAGGAGCAATAGTGTCACGTGCAACACAAAGGTTATTCCAGATCGGTGACTTTTGGCTGAGGGTTGATATAAGGAAGGCAAGAATCAAACTGTACAGGAGCTAGTGACCATTACTTGTAAGCTTGCATTGTGGCAGCAATGCATCCTCTGGGCCAATGTTTTGGTAAAAACGTCACAATGTACCTTTAGAACACAAAACAATCATGATCCTGAAAAGGCAATTCAGAATTAGCTTTAGTATAAATCTGTATGCTTTAGGATGGTCAGCTTTAGTTCAATTAATATACAATCTACCAATAAGATCAAAGTGGATATGGGATAGTATTGTTTAAAATATATGTTTAGCATTGAGATTCTAATGAAGTCACAGAGAATTGTGACATTTCTCCTGAAAGGAGCATCAAATCCCACTGGATTCTTTTGTCAAAGACTAATGAGAAACTTGTTTTGTGTAAAAGCCAGAAACATGTGACTCGGCACTTATGAATTAATCCCGTTAGCTTCCTGTCAGCGGCAGTTTCGCAGTGTATCCTGTGCATGCTCCTCACTCACAGCTTAGGTTGAATGATGGATTTCTGTTTAATCCACAGCTCTTCCTGTCTTTGATCACATCTGCCCTTCACACAGATGGGGACCTAATCTTTAAAATAACAATATTTCAGTTCCTGATTTTAGCTGCTTTGATGTATGCTAAATTATGTGATGTTATGCTCTTACTATTTTATCTTTTCTTGTGAAATACTATGGCTTTGGATAAGAAGCTATTTTATGAGTCCAACTTGTATTTAATGAGTTATTTTGCCTTTTGATATAGTATATTGAGTCTTGGTTCCAAATCTTTTTCATTTATCTTTCATCATGGCTGCAGCTTTGCTAACTTACATAACAAAAGTGTATTTGTATACAAGTCTGGATTTAACTATGGACTGATAGAACTCTTCTTCAATAGAAAACCTTCTGAATAGCCATTTTTATGGTGCATTTGGGAAACTTTACAGAAAGCTGAGAAAAGATTACTTGGTAAATGTATTTGATAAGTTTCCTAAATACTTCCAGACTAAGAAGGCACTTCATGCATCTGTAATGAGCCTTTAAAAGCCCTAAAACCCAAGTTTCCACTAAATTGTTTTTTATCAAAAAGAAATATATGTTAGAGTAGACCTTTTTAAAAAAACTGACAAAATTCTTTCTGCCATCTCCTAAAATATGGCACTTTACAAAGAGCAGCAGATACATTAAGCCTTCAGACCATCCGCTGTCAGAAATCTCCTCTGTATTTATGAATTTCATCTAAAGGTTATATTCACATTCTGTTGCTTACGTGAAAAACCTACTAACTGTGTTCTCACTGATTGTGAGTTTCCTTAAATATCAGGAAAATTCATACTAGACAAAACAATTTCATTTGTCTCATATGTTAAGCATGATAGTTAAGTGATATATGACATATGTATATATATAACATGTGAATCATATATATATATATACATATATATGCAAGAGCACTAATTGTTTATGCAGAGGTATACAAAAATGTTAGTAGAAAATGCAATGTTAAGATAAATGCTTTTAAGGAGGCCACTGTAACAAATAAATAAATAAATATGGATATAAATATTGGTTGCTAATAATCTAATTTTCAGAAATATCATATCTAAATTATGCTTGTTAATATCAGCAAAGTAGCATTATATTGTTTTAAACCTTACTGTTGTTACACATACACATATATGTTGTTGCATATGAATATATGTATACACATATGTATATATTATAGTTATAAATATTTTGTTTTGCATATACATACATATATTAAAATGTATTTTAGACTGAAATGACTGAAGATGCCAAGAAAAATGTTGTATGTCTGTGCAAATGCAATCAATGCAGTGGTCTGATTCTGGAGCTGTGTCTGTCCAAGGGATAGCATTGCTTGCCTCAGTGAGACCTCATGGAAACTAGAGGGCTACCCTATCTGCCTTGTGACTAGTTGAATAAGGCTGGCAGGGCTTGTAGAGACACAGTGAGAGGGTTGGCTATGTGTTTGAGATGTACTTCATGTTTTCAGCAGAAGATAGCACCAAAACCCCTAGACAGGGCTGGATGACACTGACCACAGTTGCCAGGAGATAGCACTATTAATGTCTGACAAGGTCAGCAATGCAGGGATCTCTGCCTGTGATGGTGCAGCTGTGAAGTGCCTCTGATGATTCACTGCTTCTACAGAAACTAGATTGAGCAACAGCTCTTCACAAATGAAACTGGAGACCATATATCTTTTTGTTAATGTTTAAACAGCGCTCATATCTGTCCTGGCCCTTTAAGAAATAAGAAATATAATGTAAGGGGGTGGAAATGGGCACTGATTTTAGACTAACACAACAGTCTTCATAAAATGTTAATTATCTGGAGCCTGTTCCTACAGAAACTACCTCAGGGCCAAAATTACCTACTAATCATTTATAAGTTGGTGAAGAACTTGAAATTCACTGAATAGATGGTTTCTTTCTTGTTGTTGTTTGTTTTGTTTATCTAAGAGAACAAGATACAGTATACAAACATAGACACTAGTTACTCAGGACAAAGTAGAAACGTGAAGAAACCCACTATCACAGATAGTATTTCCCTGACATTAACCTACCCCTTGCTCTTTATGTGACACACTAACCATCACTGATGGTTCAGAATCTCAAACTGTATTTGCAGATGGGAAAATGAAGCTTCTGTTGTCAAGTTTTGCCATTTTGATATTATGTTTTTAATGCAGATCTCTTTCAAAGAAGATGTCTAGAACTTTTCTGGATAGGCTTCAAGGGTCTGGAATGTAGTAATTGATTCTTTATCTGGAGTCTTGAAGGACGTTATCAAAGACAGAAGCAGGGAGGGACAAAGAATCCTGCAGTTGTTTGCTGTTGCATGCTCTACTCCAAAGTGAGCCTTGGAGTCTGTTATCATTGTACTAGAACAGAGAATACATGAAATCTTTTTCAACTAAAAAATAAAGCTGTGATTAGTGCTTGTGCCTTGATTAGAGAGAATCTATCTGGAATAAAGACTGAATGTTAACAATGTTTACTAGCTTTACTTATTGCAAAGGTAAGAGATTTTTTTTTGTTTTGACTTTTAATGAAAACTACAAAACGTAGTTACAAAAAATATGCCAAGGCATTCTTCACTGAGCTATGAGCTACCTGACTTCTATGTGGTCAGAAGAGTATATTCTATCATGTATTCAGAAACCCATCTTATTTAACACGTGTCAGATAAATGCTTCTAATAATCTTAACAATGCTCAATTACAAATTTTAAGCTGTTGACATACAAAGACTTGCATATTTCCATCTGTGTTAAGTGAAACTTTATTTTAACTGTCTGTAATCACTTTATATTGGCTAGAGCATCAAATTAATAAGAGAAGAGATGTAATTATGTAATTACATTTTTGCATCTTAAGTATCTATATTTTTAGAGTTATAGGTTGCATGTAGAAAGAGCAAAAATATCCATAGATACAATTATTATAGTAAAATATATATTTTATATATTTATATTTATCTATATGTCATAAATATCTTTCTCTTTCTCATATATATGTAGACAGAAGTTTCTGTCCCGTCCAGTCCCATGGCAGTTCAGTCCCAAAGAAATACACAGAGGCTTATATTAATTATAAACTGTTTGGCCTACTATTCAGACTTATTAATAACTATCTCTTTAACTTAAAATAACCCATAATACTTATCTATGATTAACCACGTGGCTTGGTGCCTTTGCTCAGTAAGGCATTCTCATCTTGCTTCCTCTGTGTATGGCTGTTGACAGACTCTGTTTTTCCAACCCGCATAATTCTCCTAGTATGTTTGCCCTGCCTACACTTCCTGCCTCACTACTAGCCAATCAAAATTTTAATAAACTATATGAGTGACAAATATTTACAGTATACTAAAGCCATTATCCCACAGAATGAATATATATATATATTCATATATATATATATATATATATGGCAAGAGATTAGGAAAAGGAAAAGGACATTTAACCTTTCAAAGGGCAGTTAAAAATGCCTATTTTTTTCTTTCCTCTTCATCTATATTGTCTCTTTCTGTAACATGAGGGGCCTGCTAATTGGGGTTTCTGTCCTGCCCAGTACCCCACAGCTGGCAAACCCCAAAGAAAATCACACAGAGTTCTCTATAAGATTATAAACTGATTGGCCCATTAGCTCAGGCTTCTTACTAACTCTTGTAATTTACATTAACCCATTGTTCTTATCTATGTTAGCCACATGGCTCAGTACCTATCTTGTCACATGTTGCCTCTTTGGTGATCTGTGCAGGAATGCCAAAGGAGCTTCCTCCTTCCCACAACTCTTCTGTTCTCACCTCTAGTTCTTTCTGGTTTTCCCACCTATGCTTCCTGTCTGGCCAATCAGCGTTTATTTAAAACACGATTGACAGAACACAGAATTGTCCCCCACCATCTTTCAATTGTTGGGATATCTAATAATCACCAGAATTATTATAAACATTTACTGATACTATGTTTTACAACATCAGTGATAATCTAGAAGGTTAATTTTTTGACGTCTAAATGTCTTTCCTATGTCCAATCATGTTTTTCCTAGAGCCCAAATTTCTCCATGCTTTAATTTCTTGCCTGTTCCTTTCACAATTTCCTTTTATATTTTCATAGTTTCCATGTTTCACTACTTGTACCTTAATAATTTAGTTTCTGCTTTTTGGTTCTTGGGTAATTAGAATGATCACACCATTTCTCCTCAATTCATATAAAGATACCAAAGACAAAAGAAAAGGCCATTTAAAAACTAGAGTCTTGCAAAAAGTAGTAATCAAAGTACTTCATTTGATTTGATAACATTTAAGCTGAAGCTGAACTTGAGAAATGAGCAAATGAATCCTCAACTGTACTAAGTGGGATGTGTTAGATTTCCTTCCCAAGTGTATTCAAAATAAGAATTCTTTCTGGACTGACATTTGGAATTGAACTTAAAGAGAGGTGATGGAGAGGAAAGAAAAAAGCCTGTGACAGAAATATGAAAGTGAAACAGAAAAACTTAAGGACTTGAGTTTAAGTTGCTTTTTCTATACAACCAAAGCACTTTTATCTTAAATTTGTGATGATCCGTAGAAGTCTTGGAAAGAGAGGAAGCTGGCATACAGGTAGATGGTGAAGATTTTGTCCATACATCAAATAAAGACTTGGCATTTCATACCTGGTTGGATCCCAGAACTAGAAATAAATTCAATTAGATTGAAGACAGAGTGAGCACAAGGACACAGACATTTGGTTTGGGGAAACCAGTTGCTGCTGCATGCAAGTACTCCAGCTAGGATTCATATACTTAGGGAAGTCACAGAGTTTGATCCCAGGCTCCCTCTGAGTATACCTAATTAAACTTTGTGCATATACCTTCCCATGAAGCCTGTTAACACTTAGACCAAGGAGATAAAATAAATTAATTGATGAAAGCAAAAAACTTGGGTGTGGTTTGTTTGTTATAGTGCAATAAAAAAGATTCAGGACAAATTCTTTACCAGTTAGTAAAGAGACCACATTTTCTCTTTTTAATCAGTTTCAATTGATTCAACATAATTGTATTAAATGTTACAGCAGCCTCTAAGTATAATAAACTGAGTATCATCTTTTGTATATTTTCTCTTTGGTAGATCTCTCGATTATAGAATTTTATTTTCAATTGAAAAATTTCTTACAGAGGAGTATGGAATAAATATTTTATTATTTATTCTTAGCAAAGTTAATGTACTACAATAGATTAATTTACATCTATTGTAAACTACATGCAGAAAATCTTGATTTATACAAAATAAAATACAATGTATTGGATTGAATATTTTTAGGGCCTACTATGGTGATGAAATAAGATAAAAAACATGGAGTGAAAAAGTATTGATTTAGGTCCCATTAAGACTTTACTATGACAACAAAATGCAATAAGTAGAGGAAAACAACAAATAATGCATTGGGGAAAAGAAATTGTGTCCATCTATGACAAAGAAAAATATTTTAAGTTCTTCATGTTTAAAAACTTTAGATTTTTATATTAATATCTTGAACAATCTAATGGAATAATAAACAAGAAATATGAAAATTTAATGTCTATACCCTCTAGTGTAATCCCTCTCAATGAAAATAAAATGCTTTCATATTTTTATCTTGAGAGTCACAGGTTAGACAAAAGGGAATGGTTTTGTCTACCTGTATCTAGTATTTAAATAACTAGATTTGTAATCTCAAATACCTTATCTGTTTACATGATTTGAAGGTTTAACTCCATGTTTCAGAAATCATATTTTGATAGTTTGGAAAGCTGATGTGTAGAGTAAACATTAAAACCCATGACACACAATGACTAAGTCAGACATATAAATATTAAAGAGAATTTTTCAGGTAAGCTGCTATTGCAGTCTTAAAGATTATATATGTGGATACTAAGAGAAAAATTAATGAAAAGTAATAGGTAATTAGGTAAGGCAAGTTTAGTCACTGCTTCCAATAAGGCTTAAGACATAGTCAGCCATGTAGAGCTAAGTTCTCACAGACACATTCTCACAATCCTACATACACGGAAGGAACCATTTTGCAGGAAGTATCATGATCAAATTTTGCTAGTGTTGAGTCTTTTTATAAACTTTTCTATAGTTTCCACCTATTCAAATATTAATATTCATTTGATTTATGTGTCTTGTAAAGAATATATGAAACCCCAAAGCAAATACCGTAATGAATGGAGAAGTTTTTGCATTGTTTAGATGCTTTTACTCCAGAAAAAAAATGCAGTGTTTTGTGCTCATTCTTTAGGAATCGTACTTATTTCACACATTTATCCTATAAGCCTATTTAATTCATTTTAAACAACTGAATATCCCACCAATCTTGTTTTGGTTGGAACAAATTACAGAAATTCTTGAATTATATAAAATAGAAAAACCTATTTGATTCACTCCATAAGTTGCTGTAAAAGCATAATTCAAAAAGCTGGAGATCCTGATTTTCTTTACTCAAGAAAATAAAGGCTGATTAAACAAACAAGATAACACTACGGATCAACACATATAGAACCAATTAATCTTAAAAACAAAATTTTCTACTTTCTACTTGGTAGCTTTAATCCTTCCATCTTTATATAAATAATTTTAGGCTTACTAAATATTTGGATAATCTGTGAATCAGATTTAACAAGAATGACCTTTGTTCAAATAAGCTTAGTTACACATTATTTTCAGAGTAATTTAACTAATTTATCCTCATAATTCCTCTGGCTGAGCTAATGTCAGCACCCTGCACAGTTCTCAGTATGAAAGAGCATTCTTTTTAGCTCTCTTTTAGGGGTTAGGGGAATTTCTCTAGAGATTTTAAATGTGTATTGGTTAATCCACTTCATGAATAATTAATTTAGCATGCAAAATTTACAGTGTCTACTTGGTTGGGTTAAGAAAAGCAATTTAAATCCTTTGCAGAGATTCAAAGGGGAATTTTTAAAGTGGTCAATAGTTTTATAAGAAATAATAATGTACTTTACCAATTGTTCCTGCAACCAAAAAAGAGTTAGATGGAAAACATGTGAAAATGTAAGAATAAGAAAGAATAAAGACAGAATTAGAAGGGGGAACATCAAGAATAAAGATAGAGTTAGAAGGAAAGCAACAATAATGAGAGAAGGAAATCACCAGGAAAATAAAGAATAGAGAATATGAAAGAGAATATGAAAGAGTCTGTGAGTGTCTTTTCCCTTTACCCTTTCAGATAGAAAAATCTTAGTACATGTTTACTTCGTCGATTCCCTTTGAGTCCTGTGCTGATGGGGCTGGCGCTCTAGTAAACAAAATGCATAATCATAAAATACACTAACAACTGCAAAGGAGAAAGGATTGGTAGCTGTAGTGATCTGTAGCTGCTCAAGGTGGCAAGAATGAGTAACAACAGAGTGCTCAGCCCTAAACAAGATATTATTAGATACCTCTAAGACCCAAGGCCATTGCAGAAAAGTGGACAGAAAGAATGTAAGAGATGGGATATAGGGAGAAAGGCTGTGATTGTTATTCTCTGGCTAGTTTGTGCAGTCATGTGCCTGAGCTAAAAAATTCTCCTTTCTTCTAAGCATTTATTTGTTTATTAGTTTTACGTGAAAAATAATTCTAAAGAATAACTCATTCATCACTAACATTTATCTATAAGTAATAACATCCTTAGATTAATAAGACTAGAGATGTTAGCCGGGAGGTAGTGGTGCACACCTTTAATCCCAGCACTCAGGAGGCAGACACAGGCAGATCTCTGAGAGTTCGAGGCCAGGCTGGCCTACAGAGCTAGTTCCAGGACAGGACAGACTCCAAAACTACAGAGAAACTCTGTCTCGAAAAACCAAAAAAGAAAAAGAAAAAAAAAAGATTAGAGATGGAGATGTTAGCTCATACTTTCAGTTTTAGATGTTTTTTTCTTAAAACAGCAAATATAGGAAACAAGCATTATATATAATATAGAATTCAATGTGATGTCTCACTTCCTTCTCTGGAAGGAGCTTTAAAGTTGAGAAACACTGCACTAGTTTCCTGGTGTGGTTCTACTTGGAGAACAGTATCCTCACAAATTGGACGTTCCACCTTCTGTTTATAGTTTATAAAGAAGAGAAAAAAGCAGAAACAGATGGAGGATAATAAAAAAATAGTTGCTTGAAGTTTTCAGAATATAATACAACTTTTAAATGATCCTTTCAGGAAAATGGTGGATTAGGTAATTTAAATCTAAAAAAAAAAATAATGGCAATTTTACATGCATTGACCTCTCTGTATTCTAGAGAAAACCTGGTGAGTTTTTCCTACAACTTAACAAACCTCTAATGAGTAAACAAAACCTTAAAAATGAATCATTTCAAATGTTTTGTTACAATTCAAAACTTTATATTTCTTCCTGACTTATAAAGGTCAGGGTCCTATATAGTTGTCTTAAGGAAATTGCTATGACTTATATCAACTAGCCTGCAGAGCACAGGAAAAGCAGAACATTGCGTCTGAGCTTCAAGGTTTATGAATAAGAACCTTCTTTTTCAGAATGTCTTCCAGGAGCCTTAATCACGAGAGCTGCAGTTTGCTAACTATTGGTAGAACATTTTGCCAGTCGCTTTGAAATATTAATGCACTTAATCTTTAAAAAGCCTTTTGAGGTGGGTGATATAAATTCACTCCAGTTGATTAGGAAACCAAGTTTTATAAGGTTAAGAACTCACCCAAGGTCATATTCTACTAACTGACAGATGCGGAATTTGATTTGGGGCTGATTCATAATATACACCGCAAATAGCAGCTTTGTTTGTGAAATCATTCAAAAAATTTTTCTGGCCACTGTGTGGGACGATGATTCTAAATGGCAAACTGAGTTTGTTTTTCCCTGTTTGGATCAGTATTATCAGTAATTCAACAAATTATTTTGGAGCCTTTCCTGGAACTAGTTTTTGTAGACCAGGCTGGTCTGGAACTTACAGAGATCTGCATGCCTCTGCCTCCTGAGTGCTGGGATTAAAGGCATGTGCCACCACTGCCCGGCTAATTTGAGGAAGTATTTATCAGTCAATATTTGCTTCTCAGAAAGGACAATGTTAAATGGCAGCAAGTATTTACACAGGTTCCATAAAACATTAGAAGAAAAAAGGGATAGCTACTGACACAGTCCTGACTTGGAGCTTCTGACCTCCATTTCTGGCCACAGCAAACAAAGCAACTATTACAATAAAGGGAGTCTCCTGTCATTTTTTATTTCACTATACTTATTAAATGGTTTCCAATTCTCTGTAATGTGTTAAGTATGGTATTACATCATGCACTGAAGTCTATCATATAATTCACTAAAAATATTCTATTGCTACAGCTACTAATGATCAATGAGTCTTCAGTGAGCTGTGATCTCTTTGCTTTGAGAGGATCTTGCCTTGGTCCTAGAATCTGCTGACTGATTAGGGTGGTAATCACAGAAATATAAAAGTGTCTATGTGATTTCTTAAAATAAAATAAAACAAAAGCAACAATATTTGAATCATCAACTGCTTCTTCTTTATATAAAAGACATCTGTGTAACATATAATTCTTTGTGATTGCATTTTACACACTATAGAATGTCTTTCCAAGTTAGATTCTGGTCTCCCAGACTATGCTGTTGCCTCAACAGATTACTTTACCTAACATTCTGAATTCTGTTTTCTTATTTCAGTGTTGTGCAGAGAACTTTCTCTAGGAATAGACTCTGTCCCAAGGAACTATTTATTCATTTATTAATGTACATCCACAAGATATAACTCCTTGTGTTCAATTTTATTATCATTCTGACAAAATCATTGACAAAAGAAAACCAGAAAGAAGGAAGGACTAATTTCAGCTCACAGTTTGTGGCTCCAGTTCATCACAGCAGAGAGAGCATGGTGTCCGGACCATAAAGGAGGTGGTTGCATCGTGCTCACGGAGGATGCTGTGCTTGCCACATTTTCTCCTTTTTATTTGTTCCCATAGCTGACCTATGGAGAAGTGCTGCCCACATAGGAATCATCGTATCACCTCAGCCAACCTAATCTAAAAACTCTCCTACAAATATGCTTAAATGTTTCTTTCCATAGTGAATGTCGATGCCAACAAATTGATAATCAAAATCATTTGACATATTCTTCATTTGGTGTGGAACCATGGTCTGTATTCTGTCAATTATATTTTAAATA
Organism: Dicrostonyx torquatus; assembly: GCA_028555095.1. Taxonomy (NCBI): domain Eukaryota; kingdom Metazoa; phylum Chordata; class Mammalia; order Rodentia; family Cricetidae; genus Dicrostonyx; species Dicrostonyx torquatus. The sequence goes on along the minus strand of JAQHUG010000019.1, from coordinate 581,347 downwards.
AATGCTGATTGTCCAGTAGCCAGGCAGGAAGTATAGGCAGGACAACCAGACAGGAAGTAGAGGTGGGTCAATGAGAACAGGAGAATTTTGGGAAGAAGGAAGTCCATTCCTCTGCAGTCCTGTCCAGCCACAGAAGAAGAAAGATGTGACTGCTTCGCTGAAAAATATACTCAGCCATATGGCTAACACAGACAAGAATAATCAGCTAATATATGTTATAAGAGTTAATACGAAGCCTGAGCTAATGGGCCAATCAGTTTATAGTTAATGTAGACCTCTGTGTGAGTTTCTTTGGAACTTAATGACTGCGGGAATCAGGCAGGACAGAAAGCTGCAGACAACATCCATTCTATAAAATTTTATCTTGAGATTGACTCAAGTTGATTGCATATTTAGGCTACATGTTTAATTCTAGTTCTCTGTCTGCCACATTTGGAGTCACTGCATTTCCTGAATTCTAAATGTCTCAATGACACATGTAAGAGTGAGAGTCAGTTTCTTTCATTTCTGTTAGTACTGATACTACGAATCCCTCTATTAAATCATGAATATTCTTAGCATTTAGGCCAGTGAATTGTCTCCAGACATTTTTGTTAACTTATGACACTGATATCCTTATCAATATTTTTTTATATAGTAATATCTGAAGGTCCAAATTACATTAGGATTTCTGTCCTAAAATTGGGTATTGTTCTAATAAGCATAAATATATTATCAACATCTATGATGGCTAATCTCTCAGGCAGACTGAACACTTAACTTTTAGCTGAAATACACCTTTCTCTGCTTTTGTTGGATAATTTGTTATGGTAACAAGAAAAATAACTAACACAATTGTATCATCTATCTTCATCAAGTATGCTAGTAACTGCTTACATTGTCAATAAGTAGCATTATTTTGAAAGATATGCTTTGGCTTTATTTAGTTCTGATTTTTAAGTCTCAAAGAAGGCTTAAAATATTCAATAAACCACATTTTATATTTTCATATAAGAATTGGAGTTTGTTTATTGTAACTTAAGAGATTTGGTATAATTCTGAAGGATTCTCTGATTCCTAGAATGAATGACAGGTGATTGTCACCCTAACCTAAAATTAGCAACTGCATTCAACTGCTACAGTGTGCATTGCGTGTTCTTTGAAGCTTAAAATCAGTCACTGATATCCATCTAGACATGACAGTCTTACATGGAATCTTCTACTATAAAGGTCTTTTGTCCTTATTGAAAATCTGCTCCTTCCTGTAGCCATTTACCTCAGTTAGACTTACTGGGTATTCTAGATAACTCTTTGAAGCTTTGAAATCAACACTTGTTATCTCACTCTAGATTTTTTTTACATTTTAAAGGCAACTTTCCCCACTGTACGTGTCGGAAGTCAACCTCCATTTGCCTCAAACACTATGCCTGAAGCTTTCCACCTGAATTCTTCACAGAATTGAAAGGGAAAAGACTGTTTTTATTTATTTATTTATTTATTTATTTTCCTGATTGGGCTGTGGCTTAAGCGAATGTTGTGGTTCGCTTGATTTTATTTCCAGACCACTAAAACTTTCTTCAAAACATGTTGCTCTGCGCCTTCCTTCTGTCTTCCCTACTTCTCTCCCTCCTTCTCTTTCTTCCTTTCTTTCTTAGTGACTCATGCATTCACTGGAGTCAAAGATTTGATTTCCTTCAAGAGCTGTTCATTTGCATTCAGATTAAATGCTAGCAAACATTCAGATCTTGACTATTTGCTATAAAAGGCCTTTAGTTTGCAGATTGTTTTGCCTATACTTTTCACCAGTCTCAATTTATTTTTTGCATTTAAATATAATGGGAGACATAAGACTTTTTTTTTGGTTTTTTTTCGAGACAGGGTTTCTCTGTAGCTTTGGAGCCTGTCCTAGAACTAGCTCTTGTAGACCAGGCTGGCCTCGAACTCACAAAGATCCGCCTGCTTCTGCCTCCTGAGTGCTGGAATTAAAGGCGTGCACCACCACTGCCCGGCGAGACATAAGACTCTTTCTTTCACTTGTATACTTAGAGAGCACTCAGAGGTGACTATCCGTTTCAACACTGATGTGCTTGAGAATAGGAAAGTTGAAGGCAAAGGAAAGAAAAAGTGAGTAGATAGTCAGTAAACAGATACTCTATGCAAGACAGTCTTACCTGCCTTCTTCAACCAGTCAGAACATAGCCAACTTTTATCACGGTTTCTGTCTACAGTCACGGTTCATGAAACTTCCCCCACAATTGTAAAACATCAAATTATCACTATCATTATTATAATAGCTATGATAATTATAAGTTGGCATATGTTGAGATTTTTCAATGTCAGTCAGAGACATGTACAGAGAGAGCACATACTAATTGGAAATGGACACCCATGAACTCTCTCTATGCATGATTGCCACAAAACTTCAGTTTGTAAGAGAGCAATGTCTTCAGTGCTCAAAATGTAGGGTATCATGCCTCCTGTATCAAAGAACATTTTGGTTTCAAAGAGAAAATATTTCTTGTAACAGACTATCTGCATCAAAGAACTTGGGCTCAGTTCAGGTGAGGGCCTCTGTCTCAATGTTTCTAAAAAGCTATGCTCAGGAATGGGGTTTTGATCACATTATACACAACTGGGGAAAGTCTGCTTTGGCAGTATCCAGAGCCTCGGCGGTTGTTAGACTGAAGGTGCTGCTTCTCAGCTAACAATTGGATAAAGGAAGCTTAGTCCTTGACTGAACAGACGTTTGCTAGCACAACCTACACCATGCTAGGTAGAATCACTCATCAAATTAGAAGGGTAGTAAGAATAGCTAGAGGTGAGGGAAGACAAAAAAAAAGACTATATTCAGTTTTTAATCATGTCACTTTCAAATATGCTGGTTAATGAGATGATAAATGTAGCATTGGCCATCAGTATTAGAGGTAAAAGTTTTTGGGAGATGAAAGTTGAAAGAAATCTATTTGAAAGTCATTCTAGAATGTGAACTAAATGGAGTTAGCAAATGTCAGAAATTTGCTACATAAGCTGATGCTTAAGTTTGAACAATTTGTTAATCATATTTTAAAAATGAATTGAAATGCAAAAGTTGGTTATGACATTTACTGGTGTTTCTAAGACCTTAATTTTATTTACATTTGATTGCATTATTATGCATAAGTTCATTTCCACAGCTCAATTTATTGTTTTTATTAAATCTTATTAAATAGTATAAAAATATAAAGAAAAATAAGATGAAATATCTTCACTTCTTACAAGTGTTTATATGAATATTAGGCAAGACAAGTATTGCCATTAGAGGCTTGCATTGTTTAGAACATGCTAATTAAATAGTTGTAGCAACTATAAAACTTTGGGAAACTCTTTGGAAATTTATATTTAAGTGGGCTCTTGAATAATGCACAAAGTTTTATTGTAAGACAAAGTATTAAATATACGAGAAAAACATAAAAAGGTAAACATCAACAAAAAGCTTGGAGAAAATTGTGGCAAATATTTGGCAAAGAAAGAGCAGTCTGAATTGAGCTTGGGAAGCTGATACAAAAGATGTGCTGATGTTCCCAAATGAAGATGCAAGACAAAAAGAGAATGAGTGTACAGTAATATAAATGTGGATGTCGTGAGCCTACCGACATCTTAAAGACAGCCAACAATATGATCACTAACATCGAAGGCCAACAACTGAGCAGATTTAGAAGAAAGAAACCAAACTAAGAGGCTATTGTAACATTTCCAGCCTGAGTTAGAATGACTCAAGAGTGAGCGACAGGATTTGAATGTGTAAAGAACATTATGAGGGGCTGGAGAGATGGCTCAGCAGTTAAGAGCACTGCATGCTCTTCCAAAAATCCTGAGTTCAATTCCCAGCAACCACATGGTGGCTCTCAACCATCTGTAGTGAGGTCTGGTGCCCTCTTCTGACCTGCAGGCACACATGGAGGCAGAGTATTGTATACATAATGAATAAATAAATAAATACTAAAAAATATTTTTAAAAAGCTGGGCGTTGATGGCACACACCTTTAAAAAAAAGTACATTATGATTAGAAGCCATGATATACATACAGTTGTGGGACACTTGTACAGAGAGATGTCAAAGCTGAGTTGCACATCTCAAATGTGAGGAGAATGACACCGAACTAATATGGGAAGTCAATTGAAAGTACTATGCACATTGAATTTTCTGGTTTCTTATTTATTTGAAAATATTAAAGATAAAGAAGGAAGGTGTCATATCTTAATTGATTTTAAACTTAGAAGTTTTAGATTGAGATAACAATTATTGCTTGGGATTCATGAAAGAAGAATCAAAATCTTCAGAATGAACGAAATAATCAGCTACTAGAGGGGGAAATAAGTAAAACTAGAAGCCATTTTGACAAGAAACATTTCTATTGAAAGACTGAAAGAGAAAGAGAATCCAGTACCGTAAATGGTCAAAACATGTTTATAAAAAAGAGTCGTGGATGAATTGGGTCCTATGGAAGGAAGGAGAGAGACTGCATGGAGGATGTTGCCTGTTAACTAGGATGTCAGCAGCAGTTTTGAGACAAAATCTTCAAGGTAATATTGGAGACTGTTTTCAATACAACAACCAACACTGCTGCTTTATATAAGCCCAGACTGAACTTTCATGGTAAGGCTTAAATTTGAGAAGTAAGAAATTCTGAGAAAGTGGAGGCATCATAAGATGATCTATTTCTATAACTTTGGCAGTAAAGTAGGGGACAGATGGTGTGGAAGCTTGAAATAGTAGATGCAAAGAGAGGAAATGAATAAATTGGGAATTTTTCACCCCAATGTAAAGGGACTATGAGAGAGAGGCGTGTTGGTGCTGAATATAAATGAAACTAAGAAGAATATGAAAATTTAGGATAGGCAAGGCCAAAACCACCATTAAAAGAGAAATGTTTGCAAGAAATCATCAGTCATCTTATATACAACAAGAGAAAGGGAAGTTCCAGGAATCAGCAGTGTGTTAAAGAAACACCAGTTGGTTGGTTTTAATTGTAGTAATCAATGAGAAACAAAAAAAGACTAGTGTTTGTTTAAGGGCTATTACTTGCCAGGACCCAGCTTAGCGATTTACATGTACTAACTCATTAAAACTTTTGAAGAGCTCTGTGGCGTGAGCATAGTAAAAGATCCTAATTTAAGTGTAGGGAATTGAATTTTTAGGGAATGGAACTGTTCAAGATTCCAGTGAGAGACAGTTTTCAGAATGCAACCTATTTCTGGCTCCATGGCTCATGCTGTAGGTTACCATGGTCAGTTGTGGAGATCACGATGTGACCATGTTGGGACTACGACTTATCACAGTCTAGGAGGTAAAGTGAGTTTCCTAGAAGCAGTAATGATTTATTTGACATTTTACTTGGGAAGGCATCACATTTAGTAAGGTATTCTAATTTCCAACAGAATTTACAAGAAGGTCCTAGAGAATTCTAGAAGTTATAAGGCCAATATTTTTGAAGAACAAAGGGAGGAAAATCTAATGTGAAAGTGGATATCAACTTGAAATGACTGATAATAGAGTTCAATCTAGAGAGAAAAAGAAGGGATGCTCTAGGGAATGAATAACTGGATATATAGGGGACAAGTAAATCCACAGCCTCACTAGCACAAGGAAAGATATTATGTATGGGAATGTAGGGCAATACACTGTGAGGTTTTCATGGCTTCAAAAGCAGGTGTCACTGTGGTAAGCACAGCATATTCACAGGTTAATTAATCTTGGTACAGTCTGACATAAAAGGTTGAATGTGACTAGACATAATTGAGGTGGGGTCACTGCCATCAGGAAACTAAGGAACATGAGGCCAAAGGGACAAAGGTGTCAGCCAGTGTAGCAGGTTGACTTCTGAGTTGATAAGCAGATGATGTTGACTTCAGATTTTATGCAATGAATTTTGCTCTTGCTATTTCATAATCTTGTTTGTTATTAATGATGCCTAATCACTGAATGTTTTTAACTTCTATTTTAGAATCTCTGTCTTTTGGCATCTTTAAGGAAGAATACATTTTAAAACCACTCTGTGAACATGAATATATGTATATATATACATGAATATATGTATATGTATATATATATATATACACATATATATGTTTTTCTTAAGGAAATTCAATTCCAAAAAGCCTCAAACAAATATATTTTAAGCATATTGTTTCACAATAGTAATACTTATGCTTGTATAAATTGTTTTTATTAGTAATGAAATGCAATAGGAACATAGTTACCATCTAGAAATAAAGATCTAATTACAATTAAGAATAATGTTTCATATGCTAGCATGATGATAGGCACTTCACTTCCTTTTCTAAACTAGGATTGCATTGGTTTTGAAAACAATGTGAATACAGGGACAGGATAAGTCCTAATTTCAAGAAAGCTTAATGTTTTTTAAATATTTAAAAGATGATTATGTATGTGTAGACTGTTGTGGATGCAGGTGCACAAGTGTGGAAGCCAGAGGCCAGTGTGTGGTAGCCAGTTATCATCAACCCATAATGTGGCCCTGGTGATCAAACTCAGGATATAAGTCTTGTTAGCAAATATTTCTACTTGCTGGACCATTTCACCAGTCCCCAAATCTTAATTTTTCCAAACTATTCTTTACTTCAGTTGTTACCAGATTGCAGTGGTCATCATTCATCCTCAAGTGACAAACTATTATTATTTACTAGAAAAAGTGGGAACTTGTATTGTTTGCTTGTTTGTCCAGTCCTTTATATAATAAATATACCTTCGCACACTAACTTAAGGAAACTTTTTAAAGATGATCAAAATTAAATGAAAGAATCTAGAAGGAAATTTTCTTGAGTGGTTGAAGATGGGAGAAGTTATGATTAGAGCAGATTGGAAGAGAACTTCAAAACTAATCATGTCAGACAGGAAGGAAACAAAAATCTTGACTTTATTTTAGGAACTAGCAAGAAGTAATGTGTAACATTTATTTGTGTGTAAGAACAGAGGGAAACGAATTTGTTACTTCTGAAGATACAGCTGCTGTCTGTTCTGGGTTGGAGATGGTCTACAATGTTTTGGGAAGAGCTTGCTAATCTTTAAGTAATTCAGAATGAACTCATTTTTTTTATGAGAAGACGAAAGTTAAAATATTTTGACATTTGGATTAATAGTAGATAAATACAAAAATCTGTAGCACACCAAAATGTGGCCAGAAATGTAAAACCTAATGCCCAGAAACATAATTCAATGATTGCAACACATCTCATTTTCTTATACGAATTACTTCTTACAAAGTAAAAATTAATGGCAATAAAACCATGGCAGGCTCCTCATCTACTTTCCATTAAAAATGATCATCACATTTTTGGAAATCAGTAACCCGGGAAACATGAAGTTGCTATACCAACTTCTTTTGCTCCTTGTTTGTTTCCCCAGGGCCAGAACCAGTGCTTAGCTAATATCTCAAATAGCTCTTTTCAGCACATAGTAGGACACAAATGAAACTTAGAGTCTAAACAGAAGAGAAAGTAGAATGTAGGAAAGCCTAAGGAAGTGCTTGTCAATTTATCTTCCTATTGGGTAAGATAAAAGCTATCTAGAATTGGTGACAACAAAATATTTGATTGTCATGCATGCATCAGTACCGTCTTGTTTGCCACAAGTAAGTGCCCAATCCTTGCCTCATTCTTGAACTTTACATCTCCATGTATCCTTCTATACTTGAAAATGAATGCAACAGTGGAAGAGAACACCTCCCTTCTATTGGAGACAGCAAAGCTTTCATTGGAGTGCAATTGACTCAACTAAACTTCCCGGAACATCAAAATCTCATTAAAAGCTGCCATTGAGTAAGAATGTAACTTAAGATTCTCTCAGTTATGGATTTGGGCCAACTGTGATTTAATACTCTGCATCCAGACTGGGTGAGGGAAACTGTTAACTCATACGTGCCTATGCTATATTGCTCAAAGAGGTCTTTTTTACATCTATTTACTATATGAAAGGACCCTGCTGTTTGCTCTGTAAGGGTTCCCCCTGGAGATTTAAGAACAATTATAAGTGAATTTCTCAGTGTGGCACTATCATCAAGCTGCCAGCTGGTTTTCAGGATGTAAACAGAATCTAAAGCTGACGTTTCTACATTCCAAATGAGGGAGCACTATTAAAACTATGGCCATGTGGCTTTCAGAATGGTGATTATAAATTGATGCTAGAATAGTGCAGTAGATATTTTCAAGGCACTTAAAGTCCATAGCAAGGATCTATGCAAAACTTAACATTTGGTCCAAAGTTATATTTAGGTTTGATGAGTAATTGAGATGTGAAAATAATTTGCACCTGATTTGCATCAGAGGCTTCTGGTGTGATGAAGATGCTTCTATTCTCCTCAAGCTAACTCTTTGTGAGTTTCATTTTCTTTCACTACTTGGTCAATGACTAACAGCCAGTGAAGGACAGTAGAAACTCACCCAATTGTGTCTCTATTTAGTGAGAAGATCAGAAAACATACTGTATGCAGTCTTTCCTCTTGAGGAAGCAGGTAAGAAAAAGCTACCCTTTGGCCTAGAAGTTGGAGGCAAGCACACAGGTCATGTTATAAGCCAGCATTCAGACTTTTATAGAAAGGACTTTAGAGCCCTGCTTCCTCATTTTAATTCTCTGTTGTTACAACACACATGACTTCTATATATTTGCTGAACTCCCGAGTTGCAATACTCACATATTTACAAATAATAGGAACGTTTGTTTAATCCAAGGATTAGAAATAGTGGAACATTTCAAATATTTGAAGATAAATGGCATGCCATAGTATTTCCAACTGTACCTGCATAGGGAGCTTTAAGTTAAAATGGAGATCCTAGAGGCAATTTATCTTTACTGCCTTTTGTAGATGTGTAAGAAACCCGAGGTACATGTGATTACTCACATATCAAGGAAAGATAACAAACCAAAGGCTGGGTCTAGAACTAGCATCCTTTAATTCTAGCGTAATAATGTTTTCTCCTTTAGAGAGAGCCCTGCAATATTTTAAAACTAAACAGGGACACTGTAGAAGAATTTCAGGCCTCTGAGTGTCCAGGATGCTGGAGTAAAATGAGCCTCCTGGAGCTAGAAATAATGGATTGCGGAGGGATATGGCACAGCCTTCTTGATAAAAGCTAAGATTTTGGCAGATGAGGTGGAAAATACCACAATCATTGGTATATGTGACTGGTAGATACAGCCACTTGGCTTTTAAATGTCTTCATTCTTCCTGGTGCCCAGATTTGAATATGACGTATGCATCCTGTTTAATAATATTTTGTTAACAATTAGCCACACATGTAATAATAACCTACTAATTTTTTAGTACAACTGGAAATTCCCTTGGCCTAATGGTAGCACAGCGGCCATGAGATCAGAGTGAAACGCGTTACCTGCCTGTGACAATGTTGGAGTAAAAAGTTACTGATTTCTCAGTCATATGAAAATGTAGCATGTACAGTTCTATATGCCTGATTATTATGTGAGTGACTATTTCTTTTTACTTTATGGAGGTATTACTACAGCTTCCTAAACTTTGGCCTGTGACCCTATGTGGGGCTGCATAACTAAATGAGGGGAGTGGGCAAACAGAAAACACATGTGTGGCAACAGTAAATTGTGTATAAATGGACAATAGCCAGAAAATAACTCAAAAATTCACTTTTGAAATTTAATTCATAAGGAACCTGAACTGTCTCAGGACATGTTCACCCTGTCTTTGTGGCCTGACTGCAGCCTTGGTTCTGAGGACGTGGCATGCACGCTTTGCACTGGGCGTGCTGTTATGCCTTATACAGCTTCTGGATGCTGCAGGAAGCACCCTGACTCAGAGTAGAGATTACTATGTGTCATAAATTGCAGTAGTTTGCTGGACATTCAAAGCTTCTTGTTTTTATAGAAATATAATGGCTTATTCATGGAATACAGACTTTAATATTTTCCTGCCATCATTACTTAACATACAGGAAATGAACATATCTGTATTGTCTTGGAATGTTTGTTCACTAAAAACTGCTCTTTACGTTTCAGACTTGAGAGTTTCATTGAAACAGTCTTAAATAAATTTTGGCTTGGAATTAGGAAAGGATTTCCAACAATTTCTGAAATAGCTTTGAATGTACTTCTGCTGTTTTGTGCTATTTATGTGAAGCAGCATTTCAGCATCAAAAATTACAAAACCAAAATATCAATCAACTCTGAAAATGCTGAAGAGGCTTTACATCCCACAGTATCAAATATTGAACCAGGATTTAATTCTTTACATGAAAATAAACAAACATGCCCCTCTCATGAGTATGCAAATTTGCCTTTGCCTTTAATAAATCACAAAATTATATGTAGAGTGAATATTTTTAAATTTTCATTAGATTTATTTGTTTATTTTGTGTGTATATACATACACAAGTGCTACATGGCATGTGTGGATATCAAAGACAACATTGAGAAGATACTTTACTAGTTTTTCAATGTGACTCTCAAACATGGGGATCAAGTTCAGGCTGCCAGACTTGGGAGTAAGTACCTTTACCTGATTAGCCAACTCAAATACTGTTTTAAAATATTTTTTTTCTTTTGACATATGGGGAAACTATTGGAAGAAGTTTAAGAAGACCTGTCATATAGTATACTTTTTATTATTTAAAATGTACATCTTATTTTTAAAAGATTTTGGTGTTTGCCAAGAAAAATAGATTCATATTTCATTTATATTTTTGTGCATATTTCATATATCTCTGTTACATCAAAAATAAAAATATATAGGCTATGAATTCGAAAGTAGAGAGGAAACATATGAAGGATTACAGGGGAGGTAACTGAAAAGGTGGATGAAGGAAAAGGGGGGGAAGGAGAAAGCAATCCTATTTCAATTAAAATATATTTTTAAAAAGATTTTAAAAGGAGGGGTTGGAATTGAGGACATAGTTCATTTGACTAAGTTTGCATGCACGCTTGAGGATTTTAGTTTAATTCTTCAGCATTCATTTAAATTGCTACCTATGCAGACATGCATTTGTAACTCTAGAATTGGAGAAGTTGAGACAAGGCCCATAAGGCATTTTAGTTAGCCAATCTGGATGAATTGACAAGTTTTAGGTTCAATGAGAGAACCTGTCTTTAAAAGTACATTGGAGCTAGGTTACCCACTGTTGAGCTCTGGCCTCCATGCATAACTACATACACACATACTCATATTTACATGAATATATAAATATACATATACAAAAATATCTTTACTATATAACAATATGTGTATTATATTGACAGCATCCTCATAAATTCATGTTTCTGTACTTTGGTGGTATTATTTTTGGTGGTATTATATTTTATTATTATTAATAAAATTATTTTTATTATTTGCTTGATTTAATCTCATATGATTTTGATGACCATGGCCTTAAAATCAATGGGTCAGGTATAGATATAGATAGACAGATAAATCTCACATAATTGAGATTTATAGTAGGCTCTTAACTAGGTTTGTGTAAGTATACTGTATGATGTTGTCACAGTAAGACATTACTCCAACAATGTTCTACTGAGATCATTTTTCTATCCTTATTCAACATATTACCATATGCAATCATTTATATCTGATAATTACAATCCATATATATGCACATACATAAACACATATGCTTATACACATGCTATTTGTAATTAAAGTAAGATTGTAATTATTTTCATATTCACATTTCCTACTCTTTATATTTTAAACTCACAATTTTGAAGGAAAAGATGCTCAGTTTTCTTTAACAAAGTAAATTGTAGAAATTGAGCTAAAAGACAGTTTTAGCTATTTGGCACAAGATTTTACTGTAGCAATTGAAAATCTGAGAACGTCTTTTGGTTTTAATTTTACATTGAGTTTCAATCAAAAGCTGAGGCTTGTAAGATTATTCAGTGATAAGTGTTTTTCCAACCAAGTATGGTTACCTGAGTTAGAAACCCTAGATCCTACGTGGTAGAGGGAGAACGCCCACTCTTATATGTTTCCCTGTGATCTCCACAGGTACTCCCACACCCATACATACACAGAATAAATAGATGATAAATAGATAAATGAAATAAAGTCATTTTTAAAATAATAAGCTGATTGAGATAGTTACACAGTCATTTAATGTGAGGAAGGAAGGAAATTAATTACAAAGGGATATTCAGTTTTTTACCTCTACATAGAATATATTTAACACACACACACACACACACACACACACACACACACCACTCCCATCAACACTCATTGTTCGGAGTCTGTATTCATGCTAAACTGAGAAATAATCTCAATAACAATGCTGTATTTAAAGATATTAAATTGCATTAGATCATATTAAAAACACTGGGTTTCAAACTACACATCTTTCTGTTAACTGCTTGTCCTTACTTGTTGCCTGCACAGACTACAGGGGAGAGTAATTCAGGTAATTTCGGTCTTCATATCTATTGCTATGAATTAACAAGCAGAATTGTAGAATTGACCTATGCTACCAGGTGGGCACACATGTGCATCAGAAACAAATTGCATCTTTCTAATCATTCCTTTTAAGGTTTCTCTTTCCCTTCCTTCTCTGCCTCCCCTCTCTTAATTTTTGTTCCCTCTTTTTGTTTCTTTTCCTTCCTTTCCCTTCTCTGAATTCTTTTACACTCTCTACCTCTTCTGTTCTCTTCCTTGCTTCATATATCCCTCTCTTTCTCCTTCCTTATCCTGGTCTGTGCTTTTCTTAATGTCCTCTGTCTCTCTATTTGTGTCTGTCTGTCTCTGTCTTTCTCTGTGTGTCCCTCTTTATGTCTCTTCCTCTGTCTTTGTCTTTAACCCTCAGGTAGGATTTCGTTCTGTAGAAAAGCTGATCTAGAATTCTAGAACTCACTATGTAGCTCAGGTCAGCCTCAAAGTAACAGCAAACCTCCTGCTTCAAACTTGTAGACACTACACTGGAAGCTTGTATTCTGGATCACTTATCATTGACATTACTATGGTATGGAATCTGCTTTAGGTGCTGTTTGTTATAGTACTAACTTTTAAGGACAAGTTGCAAAGGGTCTGGTCATCCTAGAGAGTCTTCTATTTAAGTGTTATGAATTCAAATGACTTCTTTAGCAAAAGAAAGAAAGTAACTGGGAATTTAGACATTTCCTACACACTTTTTAGTTCTCTTTTAGGCACCAGCCCTGATATACTAATTGAAAAGTGTTTCATGAGATGATAAGATTTAATATTTATAACATAAATTCACTTAGAATTGTTTCCCTCAACAAATAGAAATGATTAAAAATGTAACACTCTAATACAGTTGTGTTCTACTCATGAAGAGATTTGCCCCCTTAATTGCTACTGGATCTTTCTCTTTTCTCCTTGCATGTTCTAGGTTCAAACTCAGGTCTTGTTTCACAAATTTCTATTTTAATTTTACAGCTATGAAGTAAATTAGAGAAAATATAGATGATGATCTGATTTGGGAAATGATAGAATTATATCCTACCACAATATCCTCATTGTATATCAATATCATAAAAATATCTACAACTTAAAGTGCTGAAGATAAAGAATTCTGGGAAACAATATATTCAAAATAAACAGCAGGGGAATATATAAACGGTTTGTTGAGAGACTGTAAATCATCTTGTAATTTTCATTGAAAGGGACAGTATAGATAACCTGTAGACTATGGGGCTTTCACTGGGAAATAGGGCTCATCTGAATGAGTTCTGTATTTTGGAGTTTTTTTTTTCTTGTCACATATGCCCATCTTCTAAACCTTTGAAATTATAATGTTATCTGATTTGGAAAAAGGACTTTTGCAAATAAAAGTTAAAGATCTTTGGCTGAGTTGACCACATAGTATCCAGATGTAACCTAAATTTCAACTTTAAGAAACCATCTTCCACCTGTCTGAATGGCCAAGATAAAAAACACTGATGACAACTTATGCTAGAGAAAATATGGGGTAAAGGGAACACTCCTCCACTGCTGGTGGTTGTACAAACCGGTACAGCTGCTTTGGAAATCAGTATACCTCAAGTCCCAGAAATATCACTTTTCCCAAATCAGATCATCTCTACCAAAGGATGCTCAATCATACCACAAGGACACATGCTCAGCTATGTTTATAGCAGCATTATTTGTCATAGCCAGAACCTAGAAATAACCTAGAGGCCCCTCAATGGAAGAATGGATAAAGATGTACATTTATACAGTGGAGTACTACACAGCAGAAAAAAATGACATCCTGAAATTTGTGGGCAATTTGATGGATCTAGAAAACATCATATTGAGTGAGATAACCCAGACACTGAAAGACAAATATCATATGTGCTCATTCATAAGTGGCTTTTAGACATAAAGCAAAACAAAACAAAAACCAGTCTATAATTCACACTAACAGAGAACCTAGACAACAAAGATGGCCCCTAAGAGAGACTTACATGATGTAATGTACATGAGTAGTAGAAAAAGACAAGCTCTCCCGAGTAAATTGGAAGTATGGGGATCATGGGTGAGGGTAGAAGGTGATGGGGGAGGAAGGGAGAGGAGCAGAAAATATATATATAGCACAATAAAAACAACAAAAAATAAAAGACAATTCTTCTAAGAGAGTTAGAAGGTCACAGACACACAGTCGAGAAGGCAATGCCACAGAAAACATGAAACACTAGAATTACTGCTTCAAGTTACTGGAAGCAGGAAGAGTTAATAAAGAAATGACCCTATGTAGTAAGTGGCGCAAGCGGGCTGTGTCCCGCAGCCCAGTTCCCAGAGCAGTCAGGCCACGTTCCCAGTGCCTGACTAACTTAATCCCTGAAATACAGAAACCGTATTAATTAAATTACTGCCTGGCCCATTAGTTCTAACCTCTTATTGGTTAACTCTTACATTTTGATCTAACCCATTTCTGATAATATGTATCACCACTTGACTGTGGCTTACCTGCATGATTCTAACCAACATCCATCTTGGGTAGGAGCAGTATGGTGTCTGCCACACTTCCCTTCTTCCCAGCATTCTGTCCTGTCTACTCCGCCCACCTAAGGGCTGCCCTATCAAAAGGACAATGCAGTCTCTTTATTTAACCAATGAAAGCAACAGAAATACAGAAGCATTTCCTACACCAACCCTAGAGGCTTCTGAAACACAGCAGATACCTAGATTGCCAAAATCGAATTCTCTGAACTGTCAGAGGATAAATACTACAACTTTTAAGGACTAAGTTTGTGGCACCACCAGAAGCTTGTTTAGGTCCACTAGACAATCTTGTGTCTTATTTTTCCCTTTTCAGGGTCTTCAGACCCTGTTGTGGATCCAGTGCCACCTTCAGTACTATAATTCATCTCATGCCTTCTCATTCTTCCTGGGGTTTCCTTGCTGTAGCAGTGGGCAACCACCCAGGCATCCAGAAGGCTATGAATGGCTAACTAGCAGAGATCCCACAAGTAGGTCAAATCTAAGGAAAATCCCAGGCATTAATAATTTTAAATATCTCCCGGACAATGCATCATAGGCAGCCAAGTAGACAAAACTTGGTCAGTATAATATATTATATACAATATTTTTTGTATAAATGAAGGATTAGTCATTTTTTATTTTTTACAGAAAAACAATCAACAGATACATTGATGGAAGATTGCATTTTGTCTGATACTGTACTTTATAAAGACTAGTTAATGCTTTTTGAAATTGTTTGCTAACTAACAGATTTTGATTTGCTGTCAACAATGGGTGAAGGATAATCCCCCAAACACATATTATTTGTATGTACTACTATTCTTATCTAGGTTCAATATCCTGAATACTTAATTATTTCTTTCTAGTTTTGAAACATGTTCCTGACTCACATATTTGTAACTTAGATTTCAATTACTTTACAGCTAGGTTGAGTTATGTTCAGTTTTAAAGTTCTGATGTTGGTTAGTTATGTCGTGTGCAAACTAGTGAGTGAGTTTGTTCAAAGTTTTAGGGTGTATTAGGGGGTCATTGTAATACAACCATGGCTACTGACTTGTGTTTAGATCTGTCTTTAGTTGCAGACTTGGTATCCAGATGAGCTGTAGAGACATCCAATGTTTTCCGTATCCTGTAACCATTGACAAAAACATCTGATACTGAGGTGTAAGTGAAGCTCTCTAACTTCACTTCTTCACTGTGCTTCACTTCCCTCCTTTTTTATGTCAAAAGAGCACCAACTCAAAACGATGCTCCAATTGGAGTGTCTTTGGCGCTCAACAGTCTCTCGGGAGTAGATCGGTGTAGCCAGGAGCGTTTGTGTCTCTTTACCACAGAATTCTAGGTTAGATTAAATGCCATTTTCTACAGCTCTTTGA
>JAQHUG010000019.1:522986-542008 GCA_028555095.1 Dicrostonyx torquatus | reverse complement strand
TGTGCGCCACCACTGCCCAGCTGAACGCAATGATTTTTAATAATAAATCCCTAATTGCAAGTTTATCTACTGTCCTGCCCATATTGCACTAAAGAGCTGGGATAACAGCATGGTTCAAGAATATAGTCACAAATGTGGTATATGATAAGGGAAGCTATTTTAGCATATAAATGTATTTTAATAGATAAACTATGATTTTTCTTTTTCTCTGATACTTCATCAAAAAATAAAATAATAAGCAATACAACAGTTTACTATAATAGTCACCATTATGAAATTTAAAAGAAACAATAAATTAATGAATTACTGCTCTCATTACTGAATGTATACATTTTTATAGTTCATGTATAAAACTTGCAGAAATTAAATAATAAAATTCTTCTGATGTTAAGACATTATAAGAAACATTGTTTTGAGTAAGAATGATGGCATAATTTATAATTACCCACAATGATTTTGTGTTCATAAACTTATTTATTCTAGGAAGAATGCTGGTGGCAAATATAACATTTCACTGTTCTTCCCTTTAAGGATTCCTTCTGCACAGACTTTTAAAATAATTAGTATTCTGTTTCTGGCACCCTGCTTAAATATTAATTATTTTTCCAAAAAAAATTCAACAATTGTTCATTGAGCAGCTACCACTGATATGGTTATTTTGGGGATTTGAAAGAAATGGAGAGACAAGGCTGAAAAGAACTGCAGCTTCAACGATCAAGCCCACATTTTATTTTTTTTTTAATTTAAGGCTCACTCCATGATGTGGAACCCATACATGACAGTGATAAGTTGGCCAAGAACCTGAGGTTCTAGGTCACAGGCACAGAGGAAAGAGTGTTACTATTATTCTGTTAAATAAACAAAACGATAAAATTTTACTTTGCTGTGAAGAATATGAAGATAAAATTAACATTGGCCCGTTATTTCTAATCTACAGACCAGATTCATAGTCACCATATAATTTACTACTAATTTCTATTTGTTTGTTTGCTTTTGGTTTTACATACAGGGCTTCTCTGTGTACTCCTGACTGTCCTGGAACTCACTCTTAAGACCGGCCTGGCCATAAACTCACAGAGATCCACATGCCCCTGCCTCCAGAGAGCTGGAATTAAAGGTGTGTGAGACTACCTACTGGCTTTATTATTATTTTTAAAGATATTTGTATTCTAATTTCTACTTTCTATATTTATTTTTATTTTATATGCATGAATGTTTGCCTGAATGTATTTATGTGCACTGCATGTGTGTCTTACATTCTGTGGAGGCTAAAAGGGTAACAAGTAACCCCTGACTCATCTCTATAGTCCTCATAATGGCAATCTTAATCTATTAAAAGAGTTTAAAAGTTTGCTGGAAAATTATGAAGTTCAAAGCTTAACATGTTAAGTAATATAAGAAAGAAGAATATTTCCATGTTTGTTTTCAAAACAAGGAAGCAAATTAATTGATAATGGACTGAGTATGTTAACTGAAACACATGCATATTTTCAGATTATTGACATATGTCAGTTATTTAAATTTACTTTTGTCTTATTTGAAAAGTCCTGCTTTCAGGAGGCCAAGTCAAGTATGATAGAACTGTAACTAGATGTTACAGCAACGAGATATTAAATTTTAAAGAAATTTCAACCATTACATCATCCAATAAACTTTAAGTTGTTTTGTAACAATCATTTGGCTTCCCATATGCTTCTTAGGGTTTATGCAACGGTTGAGCATATCTAACTTGAAACTTAATATGAAGTAAATTATAGCCACACCTCACCCTTCCTCTCAGAAAATATAATGACAACAATAGAGTCAGTTTATTTTTCTGTTCTTTGTCATTAACAGAGTCCTTGGAGATTTTCCAACTTCATAATGGCAGGTAGCTAGCAGCTTGATGGAGTTTTCCAGTAAGGATTCTTGTGATGGGTGTTGGAGATATGAAATCAGGTGCATTTCTGCTCATTTACCAGCTAACCTCAGTTACATTTCTATCCATGAATGAACTTTTACAACAGCCAAAACAAAGTTGCCCCTGTGTTTCTGTAAACTCCAGGGACCATTTTCTAGACACTTTCTTGTTGATAATCCAACTTCTGCCAACATCTAAGAGGTGGATTCTATTTGATACCAACCTATTGGTTTTATAAGGTCATTTAAATTCCTAAACATACTCAAGCCATTAAATTTCTTTTTTTCTCAAAAGTTTGCTTTCTTGTATCTGTAGTATTTCTATTGCATAATACTTTGTGAAAATTAGTTATTCATACAACTCACCTTCTCTTTTTTATCATATTTTTCCACATGTGCATTATCCATATGCAAATATTCTTACTGCCTTTCTTTTTGTTATCAAAGATGCTTCAAGTAGAGTGAAATATATAATTAAATGTCTGTATATATTTTATATTATATGAATAAGTTATACATTATTAATAACATGTATTAGTAAGTGCAATTTTATCTTTATTAGTATGTACATATATATATATATATACATATTTTTATGTAACTTAAATGCCATTAGCCTCTCCAAAGCCGGTAGCCATCATCCTTTTATCTATAGAAATACTTTTAGATGTAAAGGTGAAATATTTGATTTGGACAAATAAAATCTGTGGTTCAGATATCAAAGGAATTAATTGGAAGGACAGAGAATGCTGCCAGCATTTGCCTCTCCCTCATATATGAATCTTTACTGGGCAGTGGACAGAGAAATTATAGGAAAAAAGTGTAGTTAAAAGTAGCATCTTTTATAGTTTTGGTTGTAAACCTAGCCTTCAATGACTGAGCCATCTCTCCAATCCATTAATGAAAAGTCAAACACGGGACCTGCGTGAGACTGCACTATGGCTTTCTTTCTTTCTTTCTTTCTTTTTTTTTTTTAGCAAATAATAAGTTTTATTTCCCAATAGCACAAGAATTTGTAATAGTATTGACTTTGATAGGTTTGATAGGGAGTTGATTTATTTTGTGTTTATAGTTTTGGGGATGGCACTGTTAGTGAGCTTGACTCTATTTTAGAATGCTTGAGCTTCTAGAGTCACAGCACATATTGCAGTGTAGGTTATACCTGCCTGCTAGGTGTTTGTGTGGGGCTACTAACAGTGGGAGTGGGTATTTCTATGACTTTTTTGCCTGCTCTTGGGACTATTTTCCTCCTGTTGAATTGCCTTGTCCAGCCCTGATATGAGAACTTTTTCCTTTTCTTATTGTATCTTGTTCTGTTGATATTTCTTTTCTGAAGGGAAACAGAGATTAGTGGATCTTCAGGGAAATGGGATGGGTTTAGAGGGGATGGAGGAGCAACTATGGTTGGGATGGGAGAGAAGAGTCTATTTTCAATAAAAACGTGGCATCTTTGAAGGAACCTTAGTCTAGCCTGCTTTGAGTAGGACAGTTGTGGAGCTCTCAGAGATGCTTGGAGGGCAGGCAATACCAATATGTATTTCCATTTGAGATCAGTGATGCAACAAACACTCTTTAAAAATCTATCAGCCACAGTTAATGAAATCTTGATGGAGAAGCATTTCAGATAGTACTTGTTGACCATGGTAAATACATTAAAGAAGTTATTAGATTTCATCTCTGCAAAACTCTGTGAGAATTGGCAATCAACTGAAAATTCTGAGTAATGGAGAATTCAATAAAATTCTAATACAAGGGAAGGACATGGTCTCTAAAGTAAGACTTCCTGGAGGGGAACACAGGATCCATTTACTGTCATTTGTGCTCCTTATAAAAGATGCAATGATGCTTTGCCTCATTCCTTCATCTCTGAAGTGACTTTGTCCATAGAAACTGTTTGGTCTTTGCTTTGCTTATTAAGTAAAACATAAGGATTTTTTTCCCAATATATAGATTAGGATGTAGAAATGCTCATTAAAGTTAGTCTTTTCAGAGCACGTGTTCAGTCATCAGCTGATTTCACTGTCAGTATAAAACAAGTGTGTCATAAGGCTGACAGTCAGGAACATCGTCTCATGCATGGCTCTGCCTATCAAAGCTGGCTGAGATTAAAGCAGATGCAATAGCAGACAATGCCCTTTATTTCTTAGGCATGTTTCTTTAAGATGACTGACTTGAATCTGATTGCCCAAATGTTGGTAATTTTAAAATTTACAGAAGAATCTACTTCCAGTGAGAGTACTTACTCTTTTATTTGGAATATTTGCTCCTGAATATCATATGTGGAGATCTGGTAGAATATATAAATATTTTAAGATTCTCCAATGTCACATCTTTTTAAACCTATATATTTATAATCTCAATCCAGTTACTTGTTTTTACCTGGCAGTTTTGTACAATGGGGATTTGAAAGCAATTTTGCATTCTGTGCATGCTGGAAACACTGAAGTCGCAAGTGTATTCTTAGCCTTACTTTACTAATGGGGTAATTAAAGTGTATAAAATCTGCTTAAAGGTTCATGGAATTAGTAAGCCAAGGAAAATGGTCTATGTAAATCTCAAAACTGAAATATGAGTATTTCTTACATTTGCTCAAAAAAGAGAAAAATTGAGTCAATTTTCCAAAAGATCAAAATCTCTGAAATATTTGACTGATCTGAATAACACACTTGAACACACTTAGTTCCTCTGATTTCCTAAAAGATTTTAAAAACAGACATACCACATTTAAGCAGAAACAGTCACAGGCTTATTTTATTATCATTTTTATCTTTTGAGATATAATTGCATTTCCCCTTCCCTTTTCCTCATTCTAAACCCTCAATATCTCTCATTGCTCTCTTTCAAGTACATGCCCTGTTTTTAAATTAATTATTGTTACAGGAATATATATGTACACACACAGACACACACACACACGAATGCATTCCTAAATATAACCTGGTCTGGTCATTTGATATTGCCATTTCTCTGGGAAAGGTTATTCCTCCCACCCTCAAAATTCTTTAGTTGCCTGTGGTTCTTTTTGTAATATTGTGGCTTGGTGGTCTTTGCCAAGCCTATTTATCATGTCTATTGTTGCCTATGTTCAGCTCATATTTAGGTAGTCATGTTGGGGAGACTTAATAATAGCTGCTGACATTACTAGGAAAGAGAGTCTCACAGTAACTCTATCAAAATTCTGAGTTGTAGAGCCCAGTACCAACAAATACAATGTCAAACCAGCTCCTGCATCTAAAGCTCAGAGAACAAAGCAGGGAGAGGTAGTAGAGAGAGTGTAAGAGCAGATACTCAATGAGTTTGCTGTGAGATTGTGTCTCCTACATGATTCCATTATTTAGTTAGTTTCTTTTGAGGATGGTGTCTTGATTATAACATTTTGACCTTCTCTATCCTCTGTTCCAATCCTATCACATACCTGTACCTTCTCTCTTTTACACGTGGCCTGCAATTGTGTTATCCTGGCAGCTTTATTCTGAAATGCTTTAGTTCAATACATTTAAACATATTTTAAATTTATCCTTTCCTTTAATTCACTCAATAATACAATTGTAATAATACAAACATCGAAAAGTAATGACTGAGTCTAATTGCTGAGAATCACAGCTTTCCACATGGATTTTGTAATGTTCACACTACCCATAAGACATACAGAACCAAGGTATAGTAAAACAGTGTGTAGAAGCAAAAACAATTTCTATTACCTACAAAAGAGAAATCATATACCTTCTATCCAGAATATTTGACACATCATTATTGATTTCTTGAGCTTAGAAAGCTAATAAATCTTGCTATAATTAAACTGAAAAGTACTTGATACTTATTAATTTTGAAGCAATCCTAAAATGGTCTAATGAAGCCTTTGCATGATACCATATGCAACTGAGAGAAGAATCATCAATTCCTATAGCTTTTATTTTTCTATTTTTTGTCATTTATATCACTTGTTTTCATTATTTAAATAATATTAGCAAAGAAATGTCAAGACAGGTGTGTCATAGAGGCTAATATATAGCTGCATTGTGTTACAATACTGAAAATACCATTACTGAAGTTTTCATGTGGGATAATTAACTGCATTTTATCAGATCTCCTTTTGTGTGATCAACTCTATATATCTTTCTGGGATATAGTTGGTTTTATTAACAGTTTTTATTTGCTTTACTTTCAGGTTCAGGAAATATGCCTTTCAGAGTAAATCCAGAGATGTAGTCACATTTATACTCTTCCAGCCACATTCAACCATTTACTTCTTAGGCCTGTAAAATAAATTTACACTGTGGGTTATTTTTATATTTCTGTCTCTTTTATTCATCACTATATTTCTAAATATATAGCATTTCCAATCACATCAAAGTTCAAAACAAATAAGACTTCCTCCAAATTCAAGAGGTATTGATCTTTTCTGATGTGGATCAAATCATGTGATTAGGGAATATAAGATACCCAAGAACTCAGAAGTCAATTTATATATGACAATAAAAGGAAAAGCTTGATATGGATGTGTGTGGAATGGTGTAGACCATAGGAAAATGGATAAAATATTTTGCGACTGTGAAAGTTTGAGTGGCACTAAGTAGGACATGACGATCAATCTGTGCTGCAGTCGATGAGTACTTGCTTTGGATAAAAAGCGGAGGACGCAGGGAATCAGGCTGCATTACAGGTTATTGTAAAGAATGAACTGTTTGGAGAAAGGACAGAATAGTCCTGTGGTTGTGTGGCATAGGGTATAAGTGGTGGTAGATAAAACTGGTGGTAGATCAATATTGGATAACCTAATTGGCATGGCCTTCCCTGGAGAAGACTATTTCTCTCACTCTTTCATGTGGAATTTCCCTCTGTATGCTGTGAATATGTTTGATTATCATTGGTTAATAAGGAGCTGACCTCTGGCAGGTCAGAATATAGGTAAGCAGGAAAACTAAACTGAATACAGGAAAAAAAGAGTCTGGCAGACAACGTAGCTGCCAAAGGAAAAAGATGCCAAAATATTACCAGTAAATTACGGCCACATGATGATATATAAATTAATAGAAATGGGTTAATTTAAGATGTAAGAGCTAGCTAGGAATACACTTGAGTCATTGGCCAAACAATTGTAATTAATATAGTTTCTGTGTGATTCTTTGTATAGGATTGAGACCTCATGAGCTTTCCTCCATCTGCATTACTATGTCCATATGTATCATATTTGCTTATCACATGCTAAGGCAGTCATGTTGGTGAGACTTTATTGGTGTAGCTTCTGAAATTCCTAGGAGATAAAGGAGACTCAATCCTGAAACCATGGACATACAAGTAGTATTTTACAGACTGAGTAGGCTGTATATATGCATTTAGAAATATATGCTTATATGAATATACATATATAACTACTAATGAAAAGACACTCTGGATCTGAAAGAGAACTAGGAGAGTTATATCAGAAAATTTGGATGGAGAAAAGAAGAAATTATGTAATTATAATCTAATAAAATAAAATAAATGCTTTAAAAATTGGTTGGTGAATGCAGTCATACTGTGGGATACTTGTTCTTATCACACACAAACATATACAAACACACATTTATCATTTAAAAGTTATAAGGAAATTAATGTATATTATATCAGTGTGTTGAAAGCTATGTGTAGCTTCCTTTAGAAAGCCACATCATGTTTTTATCACAGCAGGTACCTTTTCCCATACTGTTGTATTACAGAGTAATATGTAGTAACACAATGGTAATAGTAAAGAATATCATAATAAACAATAATAATTCTGTAGGTCTTAGCTGGACCTACACTATGGGAAGATGCTTGGGAAACAATTCATGATTATACTAATTATATCTCAGTGTTGCAGAGGTGTGAGTCAGAGACTAATCACAGAAAATAGCAGGGAATGGAGTGGAATCTAGAGGATGTTTTGAAGAATTTCATGAATATATTGTAGTGTGTTATTAAGGAGTAGCTTATTGATGAAAGCCTCATGACACTTTAATGTCTCTGAGCTACTTGCCCATTCGTTCTCTTTCTATAGCAACAGAGACGGGACTGATTCAGTAATGATCTGTATCTAGTATTTAATGTATATCTGATAGGGTAGTCTATCTCAGTGACATTACCATGCTGATTATATCTTAAAGTTCTTAGCTTTTACAATATAGTCCTTTAACCTAAGCCATTTCTATTTATTTAAGTTATCACTATATCTATTGAAGTTCTTGATAGATTCACACCCACAGGTGTGACTGGTGTAGTAAAAAGATCCCTGTATTAAAATAAAAGTCTTCTTCAGACATAAAACTAATCTGCCTTGTGAGTTTGAAAAAAATATTTTAGCTCAGAATTAATGCTAATGATTTCAATTTGATCAGTGGATCTGAATGAAGTATCCTAAACACCTACATAGGTAGGTGGCTTGTTTAAGTCTTGAGTTTCTTTCTAATCAGTTTTTGAATTTCATTACTTATTAAAGCAGAAGGCTGAGTTGTGATGACTTTTTACCGATGTCTTCATGAGTACACAGTGCTAAAATGGTAGATTATGAACACAGTTGATTGCTTCATGTATGGGGGACAACTGTATCTCAAATAATACAAAACATTTAAAAAACAAGAATATAATGAATCTTTCTAAGATTTCAGAAAGCATTTGGTACTCCTAATATATTTCTGGTAGGAAGTCTTTTGATAATAGTATCAAATTGCTAAAAATGGTACCAGTAATAAAGGAACTGGGGAAAATGTCCAGCCACTTTTGCCTGCCAAAAGGAAAGACTCAGTATTGCCTAGGCTCGAAGAGCACCACAGAGAAATGTAGTCTGAGATCCTTTTTTTTTGAAAATTATTTTTATTTCTAAGAAAGAATGGATATTATTTTTTCCAGATAGCCACTTTCCCATCCTATGAAAGTAGAAGGGATTGTGAATGGCAATGTTCTATACCCAATGCTGTACGGCCTAGAAAGGGCTTGGGAGACAAGAAGTAAAGGCTGCCTGAAATGGATTGATATAAAACGGCATTTTCCCTTGAAATGATTTTCACTTGTCTTTCATATTTTTGAATGAGATGAAAAGAAGCACCTTCCTATTAATCTATAACTTTTCTTGATCCTTCTTTCAAAAATAATGCAGCCAAAGCCATCTTCCAGCATGGAGGAAGACTTTTTATTCCACTCAAAAGTTTCCCTATGAAGACATGACTGATGAAGTCAGCCCACCTTTTAAGATGTGAAGAATAATGGGTATTTTGGTAAGAGGATAATCAGGTTAAAGCTGGCAGCTCTGTGAAAATTTCTCTTTCATGAGTCTCTGAGTTCTGGCTACTTGGCTTTTCTAAAGCCTTAAGTTTGCACTTAATCCTCTTCATTTTATGTTTAATTTCCTCTTTTCAACTGACACATAAAATTTACATGTAATTATAGGATGCAATTTTCAATTTTGTAGATGTATACATTGCATAATGTTAAAATTAAGATAAGCATATATATTTTTAATATTTTTATTCTTTTTGAGAAAAAATCACTGAGAGCTTTTTTTTTTTTAGCACATATGAAGTATGCAGTGTGTTATTGTCACCTTACCAAGCAGAATTTGCTTCTCTTTCCTGACTATAACTTGGTACATGATGTGTAACCTTCATTTTAAATTCTACTTAATTCAGGGCTTATATTACTATTAATCATTATGCTAAACACTAGAATATTTGCAATTTTGGTGTTCAAAAGAACACACAGGAATATTTATTTATAGATGCATATTGAAAAGTTATTGATATAGATTGTAAAACTAATTTATGGTAGTACATTTCAGAAAATATGATGGAGAAGTTATTTTCTTTCTATTTTATATCTTTTGAGTTTTATATAAAACTGTATATATCCTTACATAAGCCATTTAAAATTATGTGTAATAATGAGTGAGATAGCTTGACACCAAATTTGAAGACCTGAGTTGAACCCTGAGACACACATAGTAGAAGGAGAGAGAGAGAGAAGTTTTGCAAAATGTCCTGTTTTCTATGCATGTTTCATGATATACACACAAGAAAAAATGTAAGAATTAAGCTAAACATTAGTAATATGTCAACATAGACTAGGTTAATGAAAAAGAATCCCCACTATCACAGGCTCTGTTTCTTCATTGCTTGCAATCATGTCTCCCAAAGCTTCCATCAGAAAAAATATTTGATAATTTTTTGAATAAATAAAAACAGTAAGGAATCAGTGAGAACAATAATTTGAAGACTATTTTTGAGAGTATGTAAGGTCTTCACTCAGTGTGGGAATATCTGCATTGCTAGCCTCTTTGGCCTTGTCACAGAAAAAAAGGCATGTTTGCAACCAAAACCAAATGCCTTCCTTTGGAAATATAAGGACTTGTTAGAGGATATTATGAAAAGAAGCATGATCATTGAGTTTGCTAGCCCAGTTCTTTTTGCAAGTTTCTAGGCATTTGCTGTTCGTGAGAACATATTTTATTCTGCATCTTCATAGTAAGAGGAAAGAGTCTCTCTCATCCGATCACTTGCCTTCCATTGGAAGAATGTTTTACTGGGAAATCTATTCAGGAATGCTTTATAGAAAATGCTTTTTTTTTTTTTGCTTAAACCCATAATCACTTTTCCCTCCACAGCATAGTTGATCTAGTGAAGGCCACTGATACCTAAAATTTTAGGGTCATCATTTACTATAGTGTCTTAAGGCCGAAGAATTGTAAAAGTATGATGTGTTTAAAGTCAGTAACAACTAATACATTATGGACACCAATTATGTGACTGGCATTTATGTATATTTTAAATTTTATTTGTGTGAATATACACGTGTGAATACTCATTGCTCTGTTCATGTACAGCAAGGGAAGAGGAGGGTGTTGGGTGTAATTATCTCTCACACTCCATATATTCCTCTGAGGCAGGATCTCTCCCTGAAAGTGGTGCTCATATTTTCTCTGGTAGGCTGGAAAACAACAAATTCCAGCAACCTTCATTTGCATGCTACAACTGGAGATAGGATTACAGGCATGCATGAGGTGCTTGGTTTGTTACATGGGTGCTGGGACCCTAACTCTAGTCTTCATGATCTCATTTTCCAGCCCATATACACAATTTTTAAAATACTAGTTTCTATTTTTTGAGAATCCCTCTCATGTACCTCCTTGCTCTCAATGAGATTCACAGCCTCTTTTAATTATTTCATATGTCCGTACATATGTTCACATATGTACATACATATATGTGTTCATAAACATAAATACAGCCTGCTTGTTCTTTATGTTAATTGTATATAAAGATTATCAAGGAGAATGTGAGAAATAATCTTCCCCAGGGAGGAGCACAATTGGTTATCTACTACCAAATGATTAGCTCTACTATATACATTTAAATTTTTAATTCATCTAAAAGAAAACTACACAGGGCAGGACACAGGGCAACTCCTTTTTTATTGAGATCCAGAGATTTTAGAGTGTCTGTTACAAGGTTATGATGGAAATGACTGGCTTGAGATTCAGATTCTGGTTGGTTCAGATCTAAGCATATCGTCTGTTGGGAATGTTTTATTTTATAAGTTTATTACATGCTACCCATTGTTTCAGTGGCTTCACTTGCTGGTATTTCCTTCTGTACAAGGAGCCTTCACACCCTGGGAAATTCTATGGAAATTAGAATAAAATACTAAAATGCTAGGCCTCAGGTTGTACTCAAACTGTCGCATGCTCTCTTGCTATGATATATGGGCCTGAACTCATTAGTGATGGATTCCTAGTAGTAGCAACCGAGCAGGCAAAACTTCTTAACTAAGCAGGTATTCAATCATTGTGGCACTGTAAAATGTCATGAGCACTCCCAGCGTAACTATCTTTTCATTACTTTGCTACATTTGGACAGGTGAAATCAGGAGGCATCAGAACAATGGCAAACCCCACCAAATTCTGCACTTTAGACACAAACATTTTGAAAAACAAACAAACATACAAACAACAAAAAACTTCTTTTGTGTTACTTGTTTTTCTTAATTCTGATGGTTCATCTGAATGCAGAGAGAGTGGTGGAGGAATGCTTTTCTCTTTTCTCTCTGGACACTGACAATCCCTCATCTGTCTGAACCCCTCAAGCTTCAGGAGTCTGGAAACCTGCCACCTAGCAGGCTCCCTAGACAGTGTAATGAAAGTTAATGGACCTCCAATCCAGGTAATTCACATGAATTAAAAATAACTTAGGAAACCATTTAGGGCTCTATAAAATCAAATTGAAAACACTATGTGTGGAGGTCAGAATGGTTCATTTCAAACATTCTGTCATATGAAATAAATAAAATTTGTTTGAAACACCCCAAATTATCAGAAAGTGAGAGGAAGAAGAATTCTCCACGTTGTATTTATGTTCTTACAGTATTTCCTTGATTAGTTTATTCTAAGGGTTTTAAGGTCTTATATTAAATGTAAACCATAAAGAATAGGTAAAGAATATCTTTTTGTATGATAAATTTATTGAAGCTGTTTTGTAATTTATAATAGTTTTGTGGAAACTTGTGTACAAGAAAGAAAAGTGACATTTCTACAGAGGCTATTTAAAAATAAGTGAATGAAGTAACATTGAATTTTCTATAGAAGGGACATAGTCTTCATGCTTGGACAATTTAATTTTGTTCTTTGTCAGAAATGGAGCTACACTTTAACTATAGGACTATTGCCACATCCTTAGAAATACAATTCTCACTTCTACATATGTTTATTCAACTAGAGAGTATGCATTCACATGCAGAGGTCAGTAGTGTGTGAGTTTGTCTTCAGTGAATCTTCACCAGAGTCCATGGATAAGGCAATTACTGACATCTCATCTCATACTAAAGGGAGGAATTACAGTCCTGGCCACAGGCAATGTATGAAACGTTCCAAGAGTTTTCCAAAGGGAACTGACATCAAGAGGAAGTCTGTATGACTGAGCGAAAAAACCATATACAGCTGAGGGGTTTAATCCCGGCCTGCCACTTTTTAGTATTTGACCTTTTTGTGTTTAAGCCTTCACATCTACAGAGCAATAGGAAGAGAATCTGCTGCTGTGTTGTTTTGTACATGAGTTCTTCACAGAGAAGCTCAACAATTCTGATATGGTAGATCAGAATTTACTCTCCGGTGTTTACCCATCTGTCCATGTATACAGCATGAGAAATAGGGAGGGGGCAGTAAACATGGCATATACAAAGATTCAAAGAGCTTGTAGGTTAGACCTGAGCCTTAAAGAGGAATTGATACACCTTAATGGGGTTCTAGATGATTCTCTTGGAGAAGATGGTCATTGCACTTCTTACTTTACAGTTGAGAAAATGAAAAATATGTAGTAACATTTGAATAATTGTCCCAGTGGTGTAAGTGGCTGAGCCAGGTTCCAGCATTTTTATGACGCCATCAATTCTGTGTTAGCTTTGAAACGGATTATCAAAATAATAGGACCTAAAGGAATCATTTACACCAGTGGGAAGATGCATATTGCGCATCTCAGGGGTTTGCATACACAGTTGCATTTGCTTTGTAATTACGTTTTGTAATTAATTGTGATAGACACAAACTCAAAAAGCTGCATGCAAAGCATATTTTTATAAACACTTGCATTAGGAAGGTTTTGATTTTAGGCCACATTTATTAATTTCCATCATTAAATTACCTCAATGAAAATAAAATATGCTATTCTATTTCATTTTTAAAATGTTACAGACTGAAATTTGGCTTTGTGGGGTAATAGCAAGTACTGCTCTTACAGAGCACTTCCATTGAGTACATGGCCCCTAAATTTGATAGCTCATAACCACCTATAACCCCAACTCATAGGAACCTGGCACTTTCTCCTAGGCTATGGCAGGGCAACTGGGGAAGGTTTATCTTCATTAATTATGACCTAGTGTTTCTCTCCCCTTCCTTTTGTCTCCATCATGAATGTAATAACAGTTCATGCATTTCTGCATTATCATCCACATAATACACACGATAGCCACAGTGAGACTTCACAGAGTAAATGAGGTAAAGGCGCTGATAGTCACATTGAGCACATTCCCACATATTAGTGAAAAATGGGAAAAGATGGAAGATTGTGCCTGTTTTGCAAAATCCACCCAGGTTTGGTTTGTGTCCCAAACTGCTTGGAGTGTCTAGGAAATAGGCTTAAGAATCTTTTAACAGCATAATGGATAGTAAAATAAATAGAACTAAAATACAGTAATTTCTTCTTTCCCAAAGTGTAAGTTATCAACTGGAGTCAAGTTCATTTTTTCTCACATGGCTCAGTAAGATTGCCCTCTACTCTGGAAAACAGAAAACATGCATGGCTCAAATTATTTTGCATGTGATATTAGCAAAAGAAGAAAGAATGTTTTGTTGTTGTTGTTTGTTTAGATTGACTTCCAAACATCCATAATCAAAAACTGGTGCTAAATTTTTCTTTTGTGTATATCTTATATTTTTTCAACTGTTCAGTTCTTGTGAAACATTACTATGTACAAAGCCTCTTGGAATCCTCCCTAATTTGGAGGTCAGGGGAGCTGCCCTCATTGCCCTCACTGCCCTCACTGCCCTCAGGTAGTTTTCACTTAGTAAGGCCACCATCAAACTCAAAAGTATCAGATGTTTTCCTTTTATAAACTTTTGTTTTGCCTTTCTAAAGCGATTCCTACTATGAAGCCTGGCAGCCTCCTTAGTCAAGGACTTCAAGAGTTCAACACCAGCCCTTCCAGTAGTATACATTTTAAACAGGATCTTGACACAAAAATTTTAAGTTTGACTCTCAGATTGCTAACCATTTCAGAGAACATCAAATGAGGTAGTAAGCATTTGCTGGCATACTCTGTGCTAAGAGCTTTGCATATAAATCCTTTATCTTTGTCATAACTCTCTCTGATCTTTGTGCTACTGCTATTCCATTATACAGGTGAGGGTTGTTATTACTTCTTTGAAAATCTCACAAATTTTCAAATAATCAATAATTTACAGATACAAATAATCAAATAGTAAATTGTGATCCAAAACCAGTTAATCACTCCTAAGACTGGAACTTTTATTTTGCATTTGATAAATCTTTTAAAACTTTTCATTATCATTTATTTGGCTAGAGTTACCCTCAGATATGTTGTATTATTTGTGACTATTGCCACAAGGGTTGTTTCCCTAATTCCTTTCTCAGCCCATTTGTCATTTGTATATAAGAGGACTACTGATATTTTTAAGTTAATCTTTCATCCATCAATTTCACTGAAGGTGTTTATCAGCTGTAGGAGTTCCCTGGTAGAGTTTTTGGGATTGTGTATTGTATCATAAGCAATATGATAGCATATACCATATATGATACCAATACCATATATTTTGCCAATAGCATTACTTTGATTTCTTCCCTTTCAATTTATATCCCCTTGATCTCCTTCAGTTGCCTTATTACTCTAGCTAGAACTTCAAGAACTATTCATATTGAATAGATATGGACAGAGTGCACAGTCTTGTCTTTTTTCTAATTTTAGTAGACTTTCTCTAAGTTTCTCTCCATTTAATTTAATTTTGACTATAGGCTTTCTGTAAATTGCCTTTATTTTATTATTATTATTATTATTATTATTATTGGTTTTTCGAGACATGGTTTCTCTGTAGCTTTGGAGCCTGTCCTGGAACTAGCTCTTATAGACCATGCTGGTCTCAAACTCACAGAGATCCGCCTGCCTCTGCCTCCCGAGTGCTGGGATTAAAGGCATATGCCACCACTGCCCAGCCTGTAAATTGCTTTTATTATATTTGAGTATGTTCTTTGTATCCCTAATCTCCAAGACTTTTATCATGAAGGGGTGTTGGATTTTGTCAGACACTTTTTCAGCATCTAATGAGATGGTCATGTGGGGTTTTTCTTTCAATTTGTTTATATGGTGGATTACATTGAAAGATTTTTATATGTTGAACTATCTCTGTGTTTCTGGAATGAAGATCATGGTGGATAGTTTTTTGATATGTCCTTGGATTTGGTTAGTATTTTATTGAGTATTTTTTCATTAATTTTCATGAATTCCCTTTCTTTCTTGGATCTTTGTGTGGTTTGTCCAACAGGGTGACTATGGCCTCATGAAATGAATTTGGCAATGTTCCTTCTGTTTCTATTTTGTGGAATAATTTGAAAAGTAACATATTAGTTCTTCTTTGAAAGTTGAGTAGAACTCTGTGCTAAAACTATCTGGCCCTGGGCTTATTTTGGTTGGGAGGCTTCTAGTGGTAGAACTGAAACATAAATCCAGCCAGAAAACCTTCAGCCTACAATTTGTCCTCCTTGGAAGATGATCTGGGATAATGGTGGCATAGAGCTTTTGGGAGAAAACAATCAATGACTGATCCAACTTGAGACGCATGCCTCAAGAAAGAGCTCATGACTGACACTGTCTGGATATCCAATAACCAGGGGTTGGATAACCCACAGATATAGGATAGAACCAAACATAACTGGCACAAAACAAAAAAAGTCAATGAAATGATTCCTATTGATATTTTGCTATACTCATAGACTGGAGCTTAGCCCAATAGCCATTAGAGAAACTTCATCCAGAAACAATTGGGAGCAGATGCAGAGATCCACAGTCAATCATTAGGCAGGGCTATGAGAATCCTGCCAAAGAGAGGAAGGAAGGATTGTAAGAGCCAGATGGGTAGAGAACAAGTGGAGAACACAGCTCACAAAAATCAACTAAGCAGGGCTTGCAGGGACTCACAGATTGTCACATGACAATCACAGAGCCTGTGTGGATCTGAGCTAGGTTTCTGTGTATATGTTATGGTTGTGCAGGTTGGTGTTTTTGTGGTACCTGTAACAGTGGTAGTAGGAATATCTATGATTCTTTTGCCTGTTCTTCAGACCCCTTTCCTTTCACTGGGTTGCCTCTTCCAGCCTTGATATAAGGGGAGGAGTCTAGTCTTATTATAATTTGTTATGCTGGGTTAGATTATTTGTAATGGTCTGTCCTGCCCTATTAAGATACAAGCCTTACCCAACCTCTCCCCCATCCACCGAGGCAAGTGTATCTTCCTTCCACTTCCATCCTGAGTTCCTTCCTTTCCATCTCTATTCTGAAGAGGTAGCTGCTGCCTTGGCTCCTCTCCTCTCCCCTGCTTTTCTCTCTGACTCTCTCTGCTCTTCCCTCTACTCCCCTTCCCCCTTTCACTTTCCCCTCCATAACCCACTGAATAAATATCCAACCTCACTGTGCATGGCATGCCTATCCATCTCTGTCTCCTTGTGGGACCGGCTGACTCACCAAGGTCTCTCACACTCTGTGTGACTTTCTGCCTGGGACCTGTTGCTGCCCCTCTTGGGGAACTGCAGTGTTTTGTTTTTACCATAACATTGATATCCCTGAAAGAGCACCTTTTTTTTTTTTCATTTTTGAAGGGAAACAGAGGAGGAGCAGATCTAGGGGAGAGGGAAGGTAATAGTGAGAAGTGGAGGGAGAAGAAACTGCAGACAAGATATAATAAATTAAGTAAATAAATAAAGATAAATAATAAAACCTTTTTATTACACCTATTTATTTGGTGTATGTGTGTGTGTGAAGACTAGAGGACAATATATGTGAGCTGGTTCTGTACTTCTTGTATGCATATCATGAGGCTCAAACTAAGATCAACTGGCTTTGTGATAAGTGTTTATACCATCTGGACCATCTTACTGACCCTGTGTGATATTCTTATACATGACAAAATGAGGCTTGCATATCGTCTATGGAGTTTCAAATATAGTAGTCATCAATTTGCGGTTTCATCCAAATTGTTAATAATTTGACATAGCTAACACAACAAATTTTCCAGAACTTGGTGGCTTAAACAGCTATTGTATTATTATTATTATATAAAGATTTGTTTATTTTTATGCAAGTGTGGGTGTTTTGTCTGAGTGTATGCTGAGTTTTCATGTACACAAGCATGTTTGGTTCCCACAGAAATCAGAAGAAGATCAACTAGAACTAGCATTACAGATGCTTGTGAGCAACAATATGGGGTTGTAATTGAACCCAGTTCCTCTACAAAAGCAGCAAATCTCTCAAGTCCTGAATGTGTTATTTTTATCAGTGTCATAAGAGACTGATCATGATAGTTTAAAGGGAAGACATTGTTTCCACTTCTCTGTAATATCTGACTTTGCATAAGATTTAAAGATTTTATGATGGATGCACTTGAGAACTTCCTTGTCTTTCCTCATGGAGAGGTTGGCAAGAACATTTTTTTTTCTGGATATAGTAGGTACAACGAAATTAATATGTTGGATAAAACATAACATTTGGTCTTTTACTTTGTACTGGACTTCCATACAACACAGAACCCAGATTCCAAATGCAAATGTTCTAGGAAAAAGAAAACAAAATTGATACCATAGCATCTTTATTGTTTAGATATAGAAGTTAGAAATGTTCTTTCCCATCGCTCACATTTTCTCAGTCAAGGGAAATTACAAATACCCATCTGATTTCAAGACTGGAAGTGCAGATCCTACTTCTTGGTAAGGGAGTTCCAGTGTTCCATTGCCATAAACAGTAGAAGAGATATTTGCCAGGCCATCTCTAGAAATATGGTAATTTTCTTTTTTATATTTTTACATTTTTTGAACGGAAATTTTCTGTAGCTTTGCAGCCTGTTACAGAACTCGCTCTGTAGACCAGGCTGGCCTTGATCTCACAGACGTCCACCTGTCCCTGCCTCCTGTGTGCTGGGATTAAAGGCATGTGCCATCAATACCCGGTCTATATTCTAACTATGTTCATGCTAGGCAGATAAATCAGTTCAAGAAATTTAAATTGATTTTCTTGGCTTGTGTACAAAACCACAAAAAGTTTGGCTCTCTCAAACAGTAAAAATATTTATGTTTGGATAAATAGCATGTCTCTGGAAGCCAGATAGATCCAAGGCTCTCTGTCTCTCTGTCTCTCTGTCTCTCTCTCTCTCTGTCTCTCTCTCTTTCTTTCTCCTTTAGATTCAGTTTGTTTTTCATAACTACTTCTAGGCATGAGACCTGTCCAGGAGTGTGACTGATATATCAGGTGTCACAACATGGATGCTGTCACAATCAACTACTCTGAGTTCACATATTACGAACAAAAACAAAAAGAAACAACTGTTGTTCCTCATGAAATCC
>JAQHUG010000019.1:473361-485186 GCA_028555095.1 Dicrostonyx torquatus | reverse complement strand
GTTTTTTTTTTTTTTTGGTTTTTTGAGACAGGGTTTCTCTGTGGCTTTGGAGCCTGCTCTGGAAGTAGCTGTTGTAGACCATGCTGGTCTCAAACTCACAAAGATCCGCCTGCCTCTGCCTCCCGAGTGCTGGGATTAAAGGCATGCGCCAACACCTCCGGGCCAGTTTTTTTTTTTTTTTAAACCTAGAATGGCTACAAATTTTCCCTTTGACTTTCCTGTTCATTTTTAAAAATAATATTTCCTAAATATTATTAAAACTCAAATAACTAGCATGTATAGCTACTAAACTCATTGTAAATTGATGTGGAAATGTGTAAATTCCACCCAGGATGCTGTGTTCTAGAAAACACAGAATTGTCTTGCTTGACTTACCTTGCCAGTTACTAGGATAGTGGCAAGAGCATGAGGATGCAATAACAACTGATTGTTCAACAATAGTCAAGAAAGATAAATTAGTTATGCCCATAGAAGAGTTTTAACTTTCAAAACCTAAAGTTTGGCCTTTGATTCATTTTTATTTTCCATTCAGCGGGCAGTTGACAAGTATTTAGGAAAGAGTCTACCAGATTCTTGAAACAGATCAGAGATTTTTATGGTTGTGGTGCAGAAGAATTGTCTGTATTCTGTCAATCATGTTTTAAATAAACACTGATTGGCCAGGAAGGAAGTATTGTCAGGAAAACCAGGCAGGAAGTAGAGGAGGGACACAGAGAATGGGAGTATTCTGGGAAGAAGGAAGCTCTTTCTGCAGTCCTGCCCAGACCACCGAAGAAGCAGGAAGTGACCTACCCTGCTGAGAAAGGTACCAAGCCATGTGTTTAACACATACTAGAGTAATGGGCTCATGTGATTTATAAGAGCTAATACAAAGCCTGAGCTAATGGACCAATCAGTTTATAAGTAATGCAGGCTCTCTGTTTGTTTTCTTTGGGGCTGAAAGTCTGTGGGACCTAGTGGGAGGACAGTAGCCAGGCAGGACAGAAACCCCAACTAGCAAACCCTCTTGTTACATGGTAGTTAAGAAAGAATGTGCATGAGGAAATTTTGTGGCAAGAATTTCTAGAAGACAGGCTAGTATTAAAACATGAAGATGTAAGGAATGGGTCGTTAAAAAACCTTGAGAGTTTCGGTGGCTTATGAGGGATGGGAAAGGCAAGGATGAGTACATTATCATTGGATATTTGTATGCCACGTTGAGAATCTGTAATTGATGGTTAGCATAATACTTGTTTGATGACTTCTACTTAGAAGAAAACACATTGAGAATAGGGTACTTCTTCATGAATTTATAAGAGAAAACAATAAAATTGAAATGGTTGCTTAAGCTTGCTTCTAACTAAGATGCTGTCCCTCAGTCTGAGGAAGGGAGGAACATGGAAACTTTGCCTGTTGTGGGATAGTCCTTCTGTCCCCTGTGAATCTGTGTTTCTCCTTTGGTTGATAATAAAGCTCTTTTGCCCTATGATAAGGCAGAATACAATTAGGAGGGACAATCAAACTGAGGACTCAGGAAGAGGACTGGATACAAGGAGATGCCAGGTACCTGCCAGGCCGCATGATATATTAGACCACAGGTAAATAATGAGTAAGGGGCAAAACATAGATCAATAGAAATGGGTTAAAGTAGGAGTTAGTTAGCAATAAGCTTGAGCAATAGGTCAAAGAATTTGTAATTAATATTAAGATTCTGTGTGATTACTTGGGATCGTGTGGTCTGACACAAAGCTCCATCTCCATTTATATTTGCCCTCCACTGGAGGTGAATCTTTTTTCCTTAGGTGTTGGTTTAACTCTGAATGAAATCAAGTAAAAGCCAGTACAGAAGCATCCTTGTGCCAGCATACTGAGATAAAATGCACCTCAGTTTTATAGAAGTCAGTAGCAACCAAGGGCAGAAAGTAGAAATTGAATCAGTTGAAAGGCAAACCTGACAAGAGGTAGAATTTCAGAACCCTTTTTCATTTGCATGAGGGTGTGGTTATCATGTGGGTAAAATACAAATAAATGTTTTAACAACAACAAATTAGTAAAAGAAACTCAAATCTTTGTTTGACTTAAAGGGGGAAAATATTGAAATACCTCTATGAATCATGATGAACTTTGAAACTGACTGGAGAGGCAAGCTTTCAGGAGACTGAGGTATAGTCAGGCTACAGCAGCAATGAGAATTTCCTTGGGATTTGGCAAAGAGTGTTTCTGGGAAAAAAATCTTCAAGTTTCTTGAATGAGCACTAAGATATTTAAATACCTAGGTTGATCAGAATTACTTCTAGGGAACACCTATGTTTCAAAAGAGTGCAGGCTTTACAATTACAAGCTACAGAATAAAGCAAGAATTTTGAAGGAAGATATTCAAAATTATATATATGCATATAGATATAATTATATATATGGAGAATTAGCTATTAATTCATGCATTCATTATAAGCAGAATTGCCAATACAACTGCTTTGCAAAGGATGTCAGAGGTTTCAACATAAAACTCCTATCAGATGTAGTTACTCTGTAAAATTAGCTATCCAGATCTTTGAGTATCCCACACCATCTGGCACACACGTGGAAGCCCAGATGTCCTGAGTCTTTATATGGATTTTAGAGTCATTGGGTATCAAATCAAGCACCACAAACATCTAATTTTGGAGAGAAGTTACAACATTGTTCATTGGATCAATTTAATTTTTATTATCATTAGTTCAAATGACATATTTTTATTGATAACATTCACTCCACTATAATCAAGACCTCATTTCATGCAATGTGATTGAAAGGAAGGAGGCTGGACATCAACTTTGCATTGGATTTGCCCATTGAGAGGTGGTGGTAGGACTAAAGAACAACAAAGTATGTATATTACATATTTCACTTTTTGTCTTTACCAAAAGTCTCAGTGATGAGCCTATCTTAGTGGGACTTCTCTTTCTAGGTAGGCAGTATTAATTTCTTTCTGCACCCTTGAGGTTTAGCTGCTTCCTTATGCCACAAGCAATTATTCCCTATCTTGATGATCTTTCATGACAATTTTTATATGTGAGTAAATACTTTGTCCATTAAGTTTCTTTGAATTTTTTAGTTTTTTTCTAACATAGGGATTATTAGGTTTGTTCTAACTAAAATATAAATGATAAGCTTATTGAAAAGCTTATGTGATAAGAGATTATCTATTTAAAATTCTAGAAATGTTACTTTTAATTTTGATCATCCTCTCAAATGATAGCTTCTATAAACTGATCATAATTTTTACCTCTTTTCTTTTAATAGATTGCAATTTTAGCTGTTGAATCAAAAAGAGTATATATAAGTAAAAAAAGATAATGCTTTAAGGAAGGTAGAGTTTATTTTCCCATTATGTAATAGTTAAAAAAAAAGATCAGTCATCCATAGGTCCTGACAGAGAGGTCTGTCTCTATTCATCACATACAGTATCCAACTTTGGATCCACTGGCTCCCAATACAGTGCTTTAAGACTTCTGTTCTGGCCAGAGAAGAAATGGAAATGAGAAATATGCATCCCCATCTCAAGGACACGTCATGGAAATAAGATGACATGTCAACGGGAAACAAAAGTAGACTGAGAACAGGTATGTAATTGTGAGACTGGTTTTGGAGCAAGTTCCTTCCCAGCCAGTTTAGTGTTTCTTCATTCTGGCATCTTTGAAGATATAGGACTCAGTAAATCTAATTACCTTCCCCTCAGAGAATCTGGGAGGATAGTACATGGGTCATTCTTTGGAGCAGCATTCTTTAGCTTTGTACAACTGCTCTCATTCTTTCCTTTTTTTATTGAAAATATATCCTCTCATATCACACATACCAACCACAGCTTGCCCCATCCACTACTCCCAGCTCATACCCCACATCTCCTCTCCCCCAGATTCTCTTTAGCTCCATTTTCTCTTCAGAAAACAACAGACTTCCAAGAAATGAGAGCCAGACAGGACAGAACAAGATACAGTAAGACAAAGTGAAATTGATGCTAGATAAGGCAACCCAATAGGAGAAAAATTCTCATGAGCAGGTAAAAAAAAAAGTCTCAAGAACATTGTCCTTCCCCACTTTAAACAAGAAATTCTTTGCTGATTTGGATGGAGCATAGTGAATGCTCCTTACCTTTCTTTTTATTTGCCTCAGGTATGTGCAAACCAAAAAAGCACCACATATTTTGTTTATTTGTGGTGGTTGGTGATGGGTGAATGAATTATTTCCCTCGTGATAAGAATCTGTTCTCCTGTTGAGCTAAATTCTTATCCTCAATTTGTTCATTTGGCAGTTGTTCCAGGATATCTTGGTTTCAGTAAGGCAAAGAACAAAAACAACGTGGTATCTGTTTAGTTATCATGAGCTGTGATATTGGAAGTAACGAATATAGCAATTTGAAGCAATTTTGAAGGCTCTAATACTATGAGCTCATAGTTCCACTATACATTTGGCAAAGCTTTAAATGTTCTTCTATCCTTTCTTTCAATTCCTTTAATCATACTGAAAAAAACTTCATATCATCAAGAATTATGTTTTAGGACATTTCCCCAACAATTGCTTGGAACTCAAAGAACATAATTTCATAGAAATAATGTAATTAATTCAGAGAATTATAGTCAATCAATAGCAGATCTAATGTGTAGGTATAATTTTAACTGTGGGTCTCAGAAATAGGATGGCACTGAGTAAAGCAACTATTACTGGAGAAA
The DNA here is from genome assembly GCA_028555095.1 of Dicrostonyx torquatus. Classification (NCBI taxonomy): domain Eukaryota; kingdom Metazoa; phylum Chordata; class Mammalia; order Rodentia; family Cricetidae; genus Dicrostonyx; species Dicrostonyx torquatus. The sequence goes on along the minus strand of JAQHUG010000019.1, from coordinate 480,498 downwards.
AGGGGATTTCCTTTCTTTTTACTGAGGAAAACAAACAAAAAAGAAATTGTTTTAGAACTTGGTATTACTTTAGTTCTTTATTGATGTGGTAAACCAGTAACAACTCAGAGAAGAAAGGATTTTCTTTTTATTTCACACTTCTAGGTGACAATCCATCACTGAAAAAAGTCAGGGAAGGAACCTGGAGGCAGAAATTAAAGCAAAACCATGCTTTCAGGATTGCTCTTCATGCCTTGCTCAACTTGCTTTCTTATGCAAGCCAAAACCACCTCCCCAGGGATGGCACAGCTTAAGGTGAATTGGGTCCTTCCTGATCAATCCATCAAGAAAATGCTACACGGACTTGCTTATACTCCGATCTGGTAGAGGCATTCTTTGTCAATAGAGGCTCCCTGTCTGCAGATGACTCTGGCTGATGCCAACTTGACAGAAAGCTAGCAAGCATAAACTCCCATATCATCATCTAAAGCTCTTCCAACTCCTCCTAGTTTAAGATTGCTGAAGGGAAAAGCCAAAAATAAAATAAAGCAAAAGTCATGGCTGCCCACGTAGTGCATTCTTACATTCCCTTGTGATATCCTTTCTTTCAACACCATATTTAACTGTGAATCCTAGAAATTATTTCAGACTAAGTGATTTCACTTAGAAGTGATTTCAGTTTCCCAGTGATTACATACTAGTGAGAAAGATATCACATGATTAAATAAACTCCACTTTTGTGTGAACCAAAAAAAAAAAGGGGGGCAGGAACCCAGTAGTTTCTTGATACTGTCAAAGACTAACTTGGTTGTTTTAATGATACCAATTTTCTCGCTGCTTTATTTTTCATTTAAGTCACCCATCTCTTTTCTTTCATATTCAGACTCAAATAATAGGCATCTAGCTCTAACATGTTAGACTGCATTTTCTACTTCTTTATACAAATGTATATCAATCTGCGAGATGTTTTTACGACTGATCTTTTCTGCATATGCCTTTGTGTTTTGGTTGGTTGGTTTTCTCTTTCCCTTGGTACCATTCCTAAGAAATGTCTGTGTGTTCATTAGGAAAAGAGACACATACATAGTCAGAATAAAAGACAGTTTCAGGACAGAAGGTTCAGAAAAAGAAATTCCACATCATAGCAGTTATTTAAATGTGAACAAGGACTTATTACTCCTACCAGAAAGTCGCTTCCCTCCCTATCTTCTCTTACACTCTAAATCAATACATTGTCATTTTTTTTTTTGGCAGATTCCTTTTCTTATCAATCTCAAGGCTGTACTTGGTATTTTAAAGACAGCTATGAGAAATATTAGGGTTAGGATTACCGAAGAGGAGGAAGAAAATTGGTACAAGTGGCTTACACAACACTACTCTGATAGAATCACTTCTATTATTCCCTCTCTTTTATTTCTTCTTTGTCTCTGTTCCTTCTATTCTCCCTCCTTTTCTAAAGCATAATGAATCTTCCCTAAGTGCATGCTTTCTTTTTGGATTTCTGCCAGATTCTGGAGAGAAAAATAATGAAGTCAGAGGTCTGTTTCATATCTTAAAGATAGGCACATTCTAATTGGAAAAGAATTATAAGCATAAGTAGGAAAATAATTTTTAAAACAACATTGCAGTGATTTCCTCCCCAAAAGAAAAGGAAAAGATCCCCTTGCTCCATTTACTACTGGATTAAGTTTCATGCAAAACAAACAGGTAGAGCTGAAACACAGTGGGAGTTTTCAGGGAAGAAAAATAGAGCAGAGGTGTAGTCCCATTATCAAAAAGAGCAATGCAAGTAATAGAAAGTGTCAGGATGGAAGCATCACATTTTGAATTTTACATCACTGAGCTGCTGGGTTTAAGGCATGAGGCAGCAGAGTGATGCATAGTGAGCAAGGAACAAACAGTTTATAACAGGCTTTATGCACTCTATGTAGGAGTTTCAGTCTTGAGAGGCAGCGAATATTCTGGAGCCTTTGATTCTGAGATAATTGCATTTCCAATCATGGTTAGGGAGATTATGCTGACAGCAGTGGTGACAATGTAGATGCTGCTTGACTTAGTAATGGATGTTACTCTCACCGTGTCAACCAATTTTATCTTGTAAATATCATAAGTAGTACATTTAGGGCATGTAGCCTGTCCCACACCAGGGCTTAGTCAAAGTGTCTACTGCACGAGTTGTATGAACTGTGGTCACATAGCTAACTGAGAACTATTGCTTCACAGTCCATCTTTGTCAGAAAGTACCATTTTGTTATTTCTGGGACAAGACTAAATTCTAATTCCCAGCGGGGTTTTCACAGAATGCATAATGCTTTCGCACCATCATAAAGTCTAAGGATCTTGAGGTGAACTACTGTAAATCAGAAACTGATGGTGCTCTGAAAATATAGCAGAGGAGACAGGAGGCATCAATTGTTCTGGTCTGTGCACACAAGGTTCCAAGCTAAAGCAGTAAAACCAGATTTCAGGGGAGAGACAGGATTACATCGTATTAACAGATAGACTAGTGATTACTTGGATGCAGTTTTTAACTTTTTATAAGAGAGGAATTTAAGATAACTTTTGCATGAAGATTTAAGATGGCCATAAGGGTTTCATTGTATTGATTTCTCATTTGTATTTTGATAAATAAAGCTTGCCTGAAGATCAGAGAGTAAAACAGTCACATTGGTCAACCATACAGACCAGGCAGAGGTAGCACACACTTTTAATCCCAGTAGTCACAGTAGTTAGCCACAGAGGCAGGGGAGGTGGTGGTGAACACTTTTAATCCCAATACTAGAGAGGAATATAGGACAGGAGGAAACTAAGGCTCAGAGCCCAGTCTGCAGTCACCCATCCTTTGCAGAGGTAAGCCTCTTCTAGTAGCTTGGCTGTTTTATCCTCTGGCAAATTTTATTTATTAAAATACGAATCAAATGTCACTACATTTCATTTTGACTGTTTTCTCTCTAATGTGAAAGTGAATATTTGTGAAGATTTTATGATGTTAGATCTTAATGTACAAATGTCTGGCAAGAAAAAGAATTTTATCTTCAAATGAAAGAGAAGCATTATTGGTTCACTTATACTTTATAACTAGACTACATTTTTAATCACCAGGTGATGTTCAGAAAACCTAAACTGAAATGATAAATGATTCAACTGGAATGTATATGGTTTTCTCAGTACTAAAGCTCTTTGGAAGTCTGATCTGATCACTATTTAGCAAACCATGAAAGTGTTTAAGGAACTACAGCAGACAGAAATAATCTATTTGCTCATATTAGATTTAACTAATTTTTAAATTTATTGTAACTATCAGGCAAGTTGTTATGCATGCGTGGAGGATTCCAAATACAAATTCATAGACATCTTATTTTTAAATACTTGATTTGCCAACAGAATCATAATTTAATATACTTCTGCTTTAAGCATTTTAAAACTTACACATTTGGTTTACACACAAACACACTTTGTTTAATTCATATTTTCATGAAAAAATATAAATATAAAATTAACTATGAAGTAATCTTTTAAACATTAACATTGGAGTCTATAGTCATAAGTTTTTACTTGTAATTATGTGCATCTATGTGAGTCTATGTGAGGGCTTGCACATGGGAGTGCAGTGTCTGAACTGACAAGAAATGGAGGAGTTAGAGGTGACTGTTAGCTGCCTGTCTTGTTCCAGAAGCTGGGACCTAAATCAGATAATCTGCAACTAGCAATACTAGTTCATAACTACTCAGCTCTCTCATCAGTCCCTAGTATTTGTGTGTGCTTTTAAGTTTATTCTTCTATTTTCAGATTTATACCTGCATCATAATAGTTTCAACAAATATTTTTTTTCATATTTTACTTTGTGTGTGTGTGTACGTGCATGTGCCATTGTATGCCTCTGGACATCAGACAGCAAACTGAGGGTGCTTTCCTTCTACCATGTGGTTGCAGGGGTTAAATTCACATTGTAAAACCCAACAACAGCAACCACTTTTTTCCCACAAGCCCATAACGAGTACTTTTTAAAATTCAATGTGAAATTTGTTTCAAATCACCAACATTTAATTTTGCAATTTTCTTATTCTGTTAAGAATATATTGAAAACCTGGTACCTGCTGTTTCTTCAGCAGTTGTTTCCTTCCCATTGTTATTTCTAGAAGGGTATTAAAGGGTGACCTCATGTTGAATCCTATGCCTTTTGAAGACGAAATGCCCTGATGATAGTGCTGCTAGCTTCATAGATTTCAGAGGCAAAATCTTAAGTGCATTGATTACTCAGTCAAAGATGCTCCTCTCCTGCTGTGTGATCAATAGCGGATTATTTTGTCTGGGTGAAATGCCTGCCATCTCCCTCTGGTAATTCTTCAGATTAGACATTAGGGGACTACTGTGTAAATGTTTTAGGAAGGGTGAGCACAGTTCTTTAATTTTCAGATGAAATCCACATAGTTCATGAAGGATTACTCTGTTAGGCAGTGTGATGGGACATGGCCAGAATTCCAGCATTCTGAAGCCCTCTCTGTTTTTTCCCAAATTTGGATTTTAATAGTGAAAACTTATAATTATAAAAATAATGCTGTATTTAATTGTTACTGTAATATATGCCTTGTATTACCTAAACCCATTTACTGAAGCCATCTATCTCTGTGTTCAAAAGATTATACTTTTTCATTTGTGTAGGAAATTACATGCTGTATTGCCTTTAGAAAAATTTGTTCTAAAACGAGAGTTTCTAACTCTATAGATCTCAAATCATTCAACAACCACCTCAGAAATTCCAAATACTTCTTGTCAGGAATTGAAAACAAATAACAAGCAAACAAACAGGATAAAATTTCTGGTTTTAAGAGTTTTGCAAATGAAACTCATACATATAGATATAACTGTAAATAATGCTGTTTAAATATTTTTGAGCAAAAATTAAACTAAACTTATGTAAATACCACACAATTAGATCAAGGCAGGCATTCAAACACTTGCTTAGTTCCAAACCTGCCATATTTTTGTGAATTTCTGTGAAGTTAGAAAGGCCATTGTGAAGCCAGGAAGTTCACTAAGGGTTTTTTATAGTATCTTATGACTCTTTTATAAGATTAGGTTATAATTACATTATTTCCCTCTTTCTTTTTCCAACCCCTCATGTAATCCCTTTCTCCCTCTGCCTCTCTAATCCATAACAACTTTTCCTTTCATCGTTTTTGTTTTTCTTTTTTTGTGTGTGTGTGTTTGTGTGTGTGTAATCTGAGTTGGAGAGAGAACATGCATTGTATTTCTTGTTTTTCTTGTATCTGTGTTTGGATGGTGTTGCTTAGTATTATACACTTAGTATTATACACTCTTAATCTACACATTGTAATTTCATTTTTACAGCTGGATAATATTCCATTTAATAAATGTCCATGTTTATTATTATAAACATATGTTGTTTCCACTTTCTTGCTATAGCATATAGAGAAACAATAAACATAGATGCATGAATATCTCTATGGTAGGCTATGTAGTTCCTCTGGGTATATACCCAGGAGTGGAATAGCTGGGTCACATTCTAGTAAAGTGTTTTTCTTTTAAAAATAAAATTGTATGGGTCTGTATTCGTCATGATTTTCCAGAGAAATAAGAATACAGAATCAATAGACTATGTGTTTGTGCATGTGCATGTGTGTATGTGTGTGTAAGAGAGAGAGACAGAGATAGAGACACAGAGACACACACACAAAGAGAGGCAGAAAGAGACACACACACAAAATTTATCATGCATTGGCTCATATGATGATACAGATATTCATTGTGCCATCTTCAAAATGGAACCATATGGAAGCTGGTGGCTTAATTTATTCTGATTTTGAAGTGTTAAGAACTAGGTGGTTGATTTCTACTAAATCTTTGTATCTGACACTTGAGGACTAAGAAGATGGAGCAGCAACTCAGATATCACTGGGGGCAACTGAGAGGGAGAGAGAAGATATATTTTCTTTATTGTTTCTTTCTACTCAGGCTGAATGAGTTTGAAGTCAATGCACACTGGTAAGATTAGATCCTCTTGCCTCAGTCTCCAACTTAAATGCCAATATCTTCTGGAAGCACAGACACACCCAGAAATGCTTCCTCAGCAATTTTGGTATCCCTTTAGCTTACTAAGACTGACACACATCACAGTCATCACAGGAGCCTCAGAAGTTTAAAAGGCATTGTTCAAAAAGTAACAGAATGTTTGGCACTAGCATTTCCTTTGATATCACTACATGAACTATAAAGCAATTCTATGAAGGGAGAATTGCATTGTAAAGTATATCAAATGAATTTCTGGATAAATTCTGAAGAAATTTTATTACTCAAGTTTATAAAATGAACAGATGGGAAACAGTCTTGATTTACCTTTTATTTTCTGAGGGATTTTGAAATCAATCTCTATCCACCTATACAAGATCACAGATTTTCTTTGATTATTTGCTTAATTCTGTTCCAATCAGTTTCAAGTAATGTATTTGATATTTTTGACTCTTTAATAGTTGGTTTTTCTTATTGCTAATATCAAAGATAGCTTATTAATTTAGTGACAAACACAGGATGGAAACACACAATTATTTGTCAAAATAATCCATTATTGTTAAACATTTTAACTCACTGCTAAGATTCTACTTCATGTTTATTTGCCTACTATTAGCATTTCCACATGTGTAGGTAGCTCCCAAGTGCACTGATTAATAAGTGGCTGGAAAGATTTGCTTGTTTTGATTGTTTTGTACATGGTATATTGTCTAAAGTCAACCTGCTAATAGCTAATTATTTGCAAAAGTGATAACTAGCCTGTAAATATTTTGGCATCATCTCCCAGCTCGATAGAGCTTTGGTTACTAACACAATCACACCATAATAATTTTACTTCTTATTAAAGGATGTTGGAATATTATTTCACTTTAATAATTATATATCACTGTGAGCTGTTACCAAAGTTTTTCAGTATAGAAGACACTAATTATGTCCTGTTAATATATTCTGCTTTTGTTAGGTTTTTTGATGAAAGGCATTATTTCAGTCCAGTGATTCTCAAACTTCCTAATGCTATGACCATTTAATACTGTTACTCAAGTTGTGCTGACCCCCAAACATAAAATGATTTTTGTTGTTTCTTCATAACTGTAATTTTGCTATTGTTAGGGATCATAATGTAAACAT